>JAMKQA010034588.1:0-15151 GCA_024699735.1 Posidonia australis | reverse complement strand
TAGACTTGTCTTTCTTATTTTGCATGATTTTTCATGTATATGGTTTTCCTTGTCTTCCATAATAGATTAGGTGGCGACTCCATTTGTTTTGTGTTTTTTCGACGTGATTTTGCCGTCCGATTTCGCATTCATTTGCGGAATCTCCTCGCCGGCATGGTTACAGGAACGAATCGTGGATAAGAAAATCTCAAATGTAAAAGAACACTAGGATCCGTCCCATGGAACAAACCGTGGATGGGAAAATCTGAAATGTAAAGGAACACCAGGATCTGTCCCATTGGAACGAATCGTGGATGGGAAAATCTCAAATGTAATGGAGCACTAGGATCCGTCCCATTGGAACGAACTGTGGATGGGAAAATCCCAAATGTAAAGGAACACCAGGATCTGTCCCATTGGAACGAACCGTGGATAGGAAAATCTCAAATGTAAAGGAACACTAGGATCCGTATCATTGGAAAGAACCGTGGATAGGAAAATCTCAAATGTAAAGGAACACCAAGATTTGTCCCATTGGAACGAACCGTGGATAGGAAATTCTCAAATGTAAAAGAACATCAGGATCCGTCCCATGGAACGAACCATGGATATGAAAATCTCAAATGTAAAAGGAACACCAGGATCTGTCCCATTGGAATGAACCATGGATAGGAAAATCTCAAATGTAAAAGGAACACTAGGATCCGTCCCATTGGAATGAACCGTGGATAGGAAAATCTCAAATGTAAAAGGAACACCAGGATCCGTCCTCTTGGAACGAACCGTGGATAGGAAAATCTCAAATGTAAAATGAACACTAGTATCTGTCCCATTGGAACGAACCGTGGATAGGAAAATGTCAAATGTTAAAGGAACACTAGGATCCATCCCATTGGAAGGAACCATGGATAGGAAAATCTCAAATGTAAAATGAACACCAGAATACGTCCTGTTGGAACGAACCGTGGATAGGAAAATCTCACATGTAAAGGAAACATGCCATCTTTTCTGGCACAGAAGTTGTGAAGACTTCCTTCATCCAGATTGGGGCAATAAAATGAGATACTCGGCTATTATCTGGGTGGTCCCCAGTGCCAAGCGGACAGGTAGAAGAAAGCAGAGCCTGGCACTAGTCATGCACATGTTATCAGGGTGGCGATCTTCATTCCGCATCAACCATGATCAATCAATCAAGATCATCTCTTGTTCTCTTGGAGCCTAAGGTTTTGGCAAAGAGCATATGGCTCGGGGAGGCACTATAGATTGGCTAGGTCTCTTCGACTTCGGCTTCATAATCTGCTGTGCAACTCTTCACCTCTATGACTACAAGTTCTTTTGATCACATGGAGCCACTGAGTAGGCGAGATAGCTCCTTAGTCATAGTGTAGGAGCTCAGGGGGTATTCTTGGAACCGTGCTGGCATTTGCCCCTGAAAAAAGGCATCTTGTTGGTAACCGAACTGCCGCATCACACGAATTGGGTGATATTCCACTCCACCAGTCAATCCCGGTAGGACAACAAGCCGCATGTCAGCTATATTGAAGAAAGACTTAAAGTCATGAGAAGCCGAGGGAATAATGCGCTAGATGATCATCTGTTTTGTCAGGCTTTTTAATCGCTCGTACTCCTTCTGAACTAAGGTGAGCATGCGCACATGGCCGCTTTGACTGTAGGATTCGATGGCTGATCGTAGCGGGCGCAAGACTTCTACACCTAGATGTGTAGCCATCCATACTTGTACAAAGGCTCCACAGCCATAAAAATGCCGGTAGCAACGCAGCGATCAGTCCAGCGCCCGATAAGTTTCTACCAGGATGACTGAAGCCAGATCTATTTGTCGGTTGACAACTGCCAAAGCAATCTCAGTGACTTCAATATTCACAACCATCCGGCCATGGCTGAAAATTAGCTCTCCCAGGAAGCAGACAACAAAGCCTTTCAACCAAAGATCATCGCCTAAGGAGGTGCGCATTCCAACAACTTTGTCAAAGTAAGCTAGTTTTAGCATGGGAGAGAGTCTGTCTGAACAAATGAGCTGACAACCACATTCACCAGTTGATAGGCTAGTTAGCTCGCACAAGATTGAGGAATACCCGTCATGCCACATGAACACAGTGGGTCCCAAGAACCTTTGTAGACAGCAAATTCTGTGGACCTCCTCTAGGGTTGGGGTCAGTTCGATCCTCCCAAAGTGGAATACGTGATTATCCGGCTTCCAGAATCGGGCAGCTACACACAGAAAATAACGAGAAACCTCCACCTTTGCGATATCCAGAAGCTTTGTAGAGATTCCCCAAATCTGCAGCTTGTCACGATCACTTTCATTTAACTGTTTGATCCAAGCCTGGAGAACATCTGAGTACTATGTAGGCACAACCATTGTGAGGTAATCCATGATCTGTAAGGCACCTCAGCTTCTTGGCTCGAGACTCCTCAGAAAGGGCAAACGATCTCCTGTAGAACATGTTCAAAACATTATTCTTTAGAAACAGATTTCCACTTTGCTTCGTTCAACAACACTTAGCAGAATCAAAGCAGACAGATAAAAGCTGAAATAGAATTGAAAGAATTAGAGAAATTGGCCCAGAACTGAAGACTGTAGCTAACCGAACTGGGAGTTGCTGAACAGACTAAATCTTATGCACAATCTTGAGGGAAGGTCCTGGTTACCCAACTGGTTTTAACCAAGTACCCGAGTAATGAGATATAACCAGCAAATCTGGGGAATTGGAACTATTGGATGACTATGCCTCCCGACCGACCACTGGGGATCTTCGACTTGTAGAGCAGCTGACATGCCCCTGGTCAAGTGTTGGCTCAAAGCGTGTAACCATAGGACAGCTAACATGCCCCTGGTCGACATGGATGACTCTTAACCAATCAGAGCAGCTTACATGCCCCTGGTCGAGTACTGGCTCAGTGTGTCTAACTATAGGGTAGCTGACATGCCCTTGGTTTGACATAAATGGCCCTAAACCAACGAGTGCAGCTTACATGCCCCTGGTTTAGGCGATGTCCTCTTGATTCTCTCGAATTAAAAGTCATTGTCACATTCAAGACAAGAGAGCCAAGTAACACTCTACGACGTTTATTAGGATGATGTTTACAAGAAGGAATGTATGCATGCTAAATGATTTGTAGGATCTTATTGGTGCCCTCAGCATTGGGATGCCGATTGCCAAGTACAAAGGAATGGCAACTCCAGACCTCACGAGACTCTATCCAAGCCCCTAGTTGTTGGGTGGCTCTCTGAAAACGGGTCACTATGTTTTGCGCTCCATTCCAAACCCCACTAGACCATACCCGTGCTTTTTTATTTTAATTATTCTTTATTCTTTCTCCCTCATAGGCGTGTGGGTTCACCCTATCCCTAGCTTGGAGGTAATAGGTACCTAGTCTATGGTGGGGAGCTGCTGCTTGTTTAAAGGGTTGGCTAGGCCCTTTTAGAGCATGTCTCCCAGGTATTCACTCCGACTCCTCTCCAAGATAAACTAGAGGGATAGAGCTACCCGCCATGCCTCTCTCTTTAGGGCGGACTTCTATCTACGACTTCTAACTTCTTATTCTTTTATGCCCTTTCACAGATATATTTTTTTTTTTTTATTTCTCACGCTCTCATTCTCACCCCTAACATTTTATCTCCCTCTAGGAGGTGTAGGGTCCCTGAAGAGCTTGGATACATCACCCAATTCGCAATGAAAGGTAGCTCCCTCACTCTCTAGGTTCCTGAATAGTATCTACCTGAGGAGGTGCTACACATTCCCAACATTGGTAGGTTTGTTCCGCCTATCATCATTGCGCTAAGATCCATGCATGTGTTGATGCAAGCAAACTACGCCCTATATATGCATATACTGTATGAGAATTAATGTGTGTTGTGATGCAGAGCTACATGAATGTAGGAAGAGCATGAATTAACTGGCTCTGACTGTTCGATGCAGTCCATGTCCTCAAGGATAACAGCCCCTAATGGTGTTTTAGAATGGTCACTGTAACCCTAGTTTTCTTGTATGCACCCTTGATGATTCCTGGCATTGATATTTCTGAGCTTGTGTCTGACTGTTCTACCTCTAATGAACAAAAGCTATTACTATCATGCTATCTCCGTACACCATGTGCAACACGTGGGCAGCTGTCCTTTGTCTGACTGATGTGAGTGCTGCTGCCCGAGTTCCCTCCTGAGCCTAGCTCAGGAACTTCTTTTTTTGGACCCCACTACTCAAGTGGGACCAAGTTTGATAGTACCACCTAGACCCGCCTCCCGACTGATAGGAGAAAAACTCCTCTGGTCTAGCACTCAAAGACTTTTTCTCTTCAAGGGTCAGGACTACAGACTGACCCGGTGCAACAGCTTGTTCCTCTGTTCCCTTGATCATTACCGCCTTTGCCTTCTTGTGCCTTAGTTCATCCTGCGCATCTTCGGCCAGTACCGATAACTGCACCTAAAATAGAACCTCCAGATCACTAAGCATGTTATCCACCTGAGCTACCACAACATCTCCCTCCTCTTCATCGGAAGCAAAATCCACATAGTATGCGCTGGTAGTCCTCAACACCTGAGGTTCTGATTCTGGCTATACTGGTTGTAATCCCCTTAAAACTGACTATCGCTCTGAAGCTGTTACTGTTGATTCCGCCCCTACTACATCCCAAACTGCAATCGGATTGGTTAGTAGATTTTCTGCTGACTCTGGAGGTGGCAATGTTAGCATGCCTATCCCTTGGGACACGGATGATGTTGAACCCATTCCGAAATCCATAATTTCCCCTTCCAAATAGTACTCCTCTACGCATACATCAAACTTGTGTATTGACCAGCTTGTCTGACTCGAGCTCTGCAAGCATCAAACTCTGATTGGGATCCTGCAATCCCACATAGACAAAATTGTTTAAATCTTGTGGAATAATGAGCTTTTGAAATTTTCGACGCTTTGTGTATCTGTATTGCGGCTTGCGCTCGTATCCCAGTCCTTCAAACTTGCGTCTTCTCTCTACGGCAATTGGTTCTGCGATTCCATGGCCATTTCACCTGTGAGGTGCTCCTTTCTCATACCCCCATCTTTGACACAGATTCTCGACCATCGAAAAGGAGTTGCCAAAAGCGGCCAAATGACTAGCACGCTCGAAAATCAGAATAAAATTGATCGGTTCAAAACGATCGATGCGGTAGAGCACATCAAAGGGTCTGGATTCAAAACAGACAGTATGGAGCGAGACTAAAGAGACTGTAGAATTAGAAGGCTCAATGAAGGATTTACTCAGCTAATAAGAGAATGGATCTGAGACATCATGGATGAGGCAAGAAGGATCAAAAGGCTCGACCTCATCCGAAGAAATGAAATGCACTACCGAGGTTCCTGGTGCATGCTCAGGCAAAGGCTGGCTGACTCTGCCTCTAGTGGATGCAGATGAGTGAGGTGTCCATGCAGCAGGCCTAGGCTCTGCCTCCAGTGTGTTAATGGTGATAGCCTTGCGGTCAATCAAGTTCTGAATCGCATTCCGAAGTGTATAGCAATTATCCGTGGAGTGCCCGGCAACTCTATGGTAACTGCAAAATAAATCCGCCTTAAACCATGGTAGAATCGGGTTTGGAGATGGGCAGATTTCTAGAAGCTTCAGTAATGACACTACCTTAGGAAATATGACGCTCAGCAGCTCAACCAGAGGAGTGTAGTCCCTCTCATGTCGTGGGAACCGCTTAGGTCCCAGGTAACGCCCTTGCCTTGCCGGTGCTGGCTGGTAGACTAGCTCGGCGGTGGTTGTGATTTGTGAAGTGTGTGGTGCTTTAGATGTAGGAGAATAAATGACCTGATTCTGAGCTGACGGGCTCACCATATTGGCTGGCATAGCAGGAGCTCCTACATATGCCACAGTGTTGCCATTGTTATTGTTATTGGTTCAGCCGGCAGCCATGGTCCGCTTGGCGAATGCTGCTAGTGCAGGGAAGCTTCCACTATTGAGTGAGCTCTCAACGTGGGTGGCAGCTTTAATCAGGGCAGTGAAAGTGGAAATGGGCTAAATGCTCGGTAGGGCCCCAGTGGCTGGTTGCGCTCCTCGAATAATTATTTCGATAGACTCCTCGTCAGAGGGTCTATCGTGCACTTGTGAAAAGAGGGCTCGCTAGCACCCGACGTACTCCCTGAACGGCTCGTAGGGCTTCTGTTTGGTGGCGACTAGGTCCTCGCGCTTTGGGACCATGTCAAGATTAAAAGAGTACTGTTCCAGGAAAGCTTGGCTCAGATCATTCCAGGTCTTTATGATGGTCATATCCAACGACGTGAACCACTTTAGAGCTGGACCAGTGAGACTTTTCTGGAAAAGGCGAATGAGTAGTCTCTCATCAGCCTGGAGCTGAGCGAGATCACCACAGTACACCCAAAGATGTGAAATTGGGCAGCCTTTCCCGTTATATTTTTCGAATTCTAGGATATGGAAGTTCGGTGGGAGTACTGCCTCTGGGAAGTAGCAGAGGTCCCGGAAAGAGAAAGATTGGCAGTCCCCGTCCTACACTTGTCGAAGAGCTTTCTCCAGGACATTCATCTTGGCAAAAAGTACATTGGGAGTCCCTGCTGACAATGAGTGTGCAGTCAGGGTGGGTCCCGTGTACACTGTGTCGACAAAACCATAAATCTCACTTTTTCAAAACTTGGTTTTTCTCTTTTTGAAAATCATCCTTCCTTTATCAATAATCACATGAGAATTCAATCCCAATCCATATTCCTTTTTCAAAAGCCATATCTCTTTTCTTTTCTCAAACATCTTGGAAATTTGTTCCAAGATCACATTTTCTTCTTACAAAACATTCCTCTTTTCAATATTTGGGATTTCTTCCCAAAACACACTTTTCAAATACACATTCTGACTAGATCCAGCCTAAAACACAATGCCCCATTGGTCTCAAAATCAAATCATAAACATCGACTGGCAACTGGTTAAAACATCATCATTTCTTTTCTGGATATTAGAACCATTTCATCAGTCCAATCCTGACCAAAACACATTTCTCTTTCTTTATTCATTTCCACTTTTCTTTACTGTTGTTACCATGATCAGGGGTAACCAGGCACACAAGCAGTAGGCAAGGACATCCTTCCCCTACCTTCCTGCACTACCGCGATGAGATTCCCCATGCGGGATGTTCTCGCCCTGGCCAACCGGCCTCAATTTCATTTTCATAAGTGCACGAGGATACGTCTCTGTCTGACGCCCCAGTCAGTGACCTGAACAACTAGGTCCAATGACCCAGGCTCAGCCTACACCGTCGGTGACCCGAACAACTAGGCTCAAAAGCCCAGGCTCAGCCTACACCACTACAAGCTCGGTGACCCAAACAACTAGGTACAACTACCCAAGCTCAGCCTACACCGGCAGTGACCCGAACAACTAGGCTCAAAGGCCCAAGCTCAGCCTACACCGTCTCAAGCTTAGAAACCACAGTCTTGTTCATAACACATTATTAGTGTTCCATTTCAAAACTCTTTCCACTTTCAAAAACCATTTTCCATTTCATTCTTTTCGTTGTAGGACTTTGTTTCCTTGCAACACTTAACCCTCCACTAGGGTCCCAACTCAAGTCATTAAAACCACATTTAAAACCATAAATTAGGTCTTAAGCCTAAAAACCACACAAAACCATCTTTTCATTCATTTATAGGGTCAAGACGCAAAACCACACCAAAATCCATTTGTTTGGGGTTCCACATACCTCTATGTTGTTACACGGGGCAAACATCACTCACATAAATCCGCCATACCAATACAACAACTTAACATTCATTAAAATTCACATTTTAACTTCTCAAAAACAGGGTAAAAACGGCATACCGAATTTCCAATTCGGTATTCTGAAATTCCCTGTTTCGGTATACCGAATATTTTTGGTATGCTGAAACCCCCTGTTTCAGTCGACCGTGAAATTTCGGTCTACCAAAACCCTACGTTCTGGCTTAATCTGCTAGGATTTCGGCATACCGAATTCCTCGCAGATAGGGCACACCCTTGTTCCACAACGACGGAAATCGCCCAAAGTGGGAGTCCCGAAGGAACCCCCCAAACATGAATCATAAATTTCCATAAAATCATGGGGTGTAGACCCTCAAGTCTACTTCAATACCCTTCAAACCATTCATAATTTCATCAAGCACACTATACGAAAATCACAAGGGGAAAGGGCTCAAGAACGGCTACTATAGCCTTCAACCCCAAAATCACATTTTTCCCCCCAAATATGAATCCTAACCGCATGCTCTCTACATTCTCATGCAATACATCACATTTCCATTCATTTCATGATTTTTCCACGATTTCTCATGCATTATATTGATTTTCATGCAATTAACCTACTATTAACAAAACACTAAACGGAAAGAAGGGAAAGGACCGCGTACCTGACTCAGGCCTCTGGCGACCCTTACCACACTCCGGCAAGCCATGACAAACTCTGGTGAACTGCCTTTGCCAGTGGAACACCACGAGTAGCTCACACCACCTCCTCCCAGCTCGCGCGCCTCTGCTCCATTTCTTCTCTTCCTTTCCTTTCTCGCTGTGCTCTCCCTCTGCCCACTCCTGCCTCCCTCTCTTATTTTCACCATCGCTCGCTTAGCACCGGTCAACCATCCTGTCAGATGAGATGCGGAGGCACGGGCCTCCATCGCTGGTGGCACGGGTGGAAGAAGAGAAAGAAGAAGACGAAGAATGGGTGGAAGGGCATGGCTCGTGAGAAAAAAAGAAGGAGAAAAAGGAAGAAAAGAAAACAGGAAAGAACGGCATGCAAAACGAGGCAACTGTGCATCCTCAAATCGGACTCCACATGGATCCCAAATCACAGGCAGATGCATAGAAAGCCAACCACAACCTCACACAACCAAGAAACAACAGATTATCCATTAATAAACCATTATACAATATTGCAAATAATTACATAGTTTATAATATAAAAAATGGATAATCAGGCCCAGAAGTCACATCCTACCCCCCTTAAAAGAATTTCGTCCTCGAAATTCAGCTTTAGCAAAACAAGTAGGGGTATTGTCTCTAGATGTCCACCTCGCGCTCCCAGGTAGCCTCCTCTGTACCATGGTGTTGCCACTAAACTAACACCAATGGAATCACTCTATTACTGAGGACTTGATCTTTCCTGTCCAGTATCTGAAATGCATCATTAACCATAGTCAAGTCCTCTTGCAGCTCCTTTGGCTACACTGGTATCACCTGGGATGCATCGGCCAAACACTTCTTCAACATCGACACATGGAAGGTGTTGTGCACACCCGCCAACTCTGGAGGCAGATCTAGTCTATAAGCCACATCACCAACCCTCTTGGTAATCTGATACGGTCTGATATATCTTGGGCTCAACTTGCCTCTCCTACCGAACCGCATTACACCCTTGGTTGGTGACACCTTCAGGAAAACGAAGTCTCCTACCTCGAATTCCAGAGGTCTCCACCTCCTATCAACATAACTCTTCTACCGGCTCTGGGTAGACAACAACCTCTTCCTGATCAGATCCACCTTGCCCTCGTACTGCTGTACGATCTCGGGCCCAACTAACTGTCTCTCACCCACCTCACTCCAGCAAGTGGGTGTCTTGCAGGGTCTGTCATACAAAGCCTCATATGGTGCCATACCAATACTGCGTGGTAACTGTTATTATATGCAAACCCAATCAGAGGTAAATGATCCTCCCAACTACCACCAAAGTCCAAGACGCAGGCCCTCAGCATGTCCTCTAGTGTCTGGATGGTGCTCTCTGACTGGCCATCCGTCTAGGGGTGAAAAGTAATGCTAAAATTCAACACTATGCCAGAAGCCTCCTGTAGAGCTCCCTAGAATCTCGATGTCAACCTTGTATCTCTGTCAGACACAATAGACACTGGGATACCATGCAATCTCACAATCTCTGCCACATACAACTCTGTCAAATTTGCCAAAGGAAGATTCACCCTCATTGGCAAGAAATGTGCCGATTTCATAAGGCGATCCACTATCACCTGCATAGTATCATTCTTTCTTCGGGTTCGTGGCAAACCCGTCACAAAGTCCATCGACACATCTTCCCATTTCCATACTGGAATGTCTAGAGGCTGCAAAGTCCCTCCGGGCTTCTGGTGCTCTATCTTCACCATCTGGCAAGTTGCACACTTCGCCACATACTCAGTAATCTCTCTCTTCATCCCAGGCCACCAAAAGTTCCTCTTCAGGTCTTTATACATCTTGGTGCTACCCAGATGAATAGAGTATCTGGAGCGGTAGGCTTCATCCAGCAAACAGTTCTTGGTTTCCTCTATCTGAGGTACATATAATCTCAAGTCATACCTCAATCCACCATCCACCTAAACAGAAAAATGAGGGGCATTACCAGCTCCCAGCTTCCTCCAGATATCAGACACAAAAGAATCATATTGCTGAGCTGTGACAATCGCCTCGATCATCCTCGGGCGAACAGACAAGTTAGCCAGCACAACCCTGGCGGGTCCCAGAGACTGCCTCCGAGGCTTGCATTCCACTAGTCCCTCCAACAAACTCCATTCATGGATCATCAGACTAGCCATCACATGAGTGCGTATGCTCAGAGCATCTGCAACTACATTAGCCTTTCCTGGGTGGTAGGACAAACTGAAATCATAATCCTTAATATACTCCACCTGGCGCCTCTGTATCAGGTTCAAATCCTTCTGAGTAAAGAAGTACTTCAGACTCTTGTGATCTGTGTACACCTCAAATTGTTCGCCATATAGATAATGCCTCCAAATCTTTAAGGCGAACACAACCGCTGCCATCTCAAAATCATGGGTGGGATAATTCTTCTCATGATCTTTCAACTGGCGCGAGGCATACGCCACCACCCTACCATGCTGCATCAACACACACCCCAAGCCAGTCCCACAGGCATCACTGTAGACTATAAAACCACCACTCCCAGAGGGCAAAGTCAACACTGGGGCCGATACCAGACGAGCCTTCAACTCATTGAAGCTCTCCTCGTACTGCCAATCCCAAGCAAAGTGCACTTCCTTCCAGGTCAGTCTGGTCAATGGTGCAGCAATCATGGAGAAATCCTAAATGAATCTCCTATAATATCTTGCCAGGCCGAGAAAGCTTCTAATCTCAGTCACTGTCTTCTGTCTGGCCTAGTTGTTCACAGCTTCCACTTTGGCTGGATCTACCTTGATGCCTTCTCTTGAAATAATATGACCGAGGAAAGACACCTCTTCCAGCCAAAACTCGCACTTGGAGAACTTGGCATAGAGCTGATGCTGCCTCAACGTCTCCAGTACGATCCTCAAGTGCCTCCAGTGAGTCTGAACATCCGGATAATACACCAAAACATCATCCACAAAAATAACCACAAACTAGTCAAAATAGGGCTGGAACACCCTATTCATCAGGTCCATAAAAGCAGCCAGAGCATTCGTCAACCCGAATGGCATAACCAAGAACTCATAATGTCCATAACGGGTGCGAAAAGCTGTCTTCTGCACATCAGGCCCACTAATCCTCAACTGATGGTATCCAAATCTCAAGTCAATCTTAGAAAACACAAGGCCTTCCCGTGGCCTGATCTGAGATCAGATATCACGGGAAGCAAGAAGGGAGTGACGAGAGGATCCAATGGAGTGGATCAGGGATCAATCGGTGGGAGTGGACCTCCCACCTCCCTCGCCGTTGAGGAGCTTCGGTGACGGTGTCGGGGAAGAAAGGGCCTCTGAAGGGCAACGGCGTGGCATTCCAGCAGTTACAGAGGCATCTTGGAGCATCGGGGAGTGTCCACGCTTCTTTTGGAGCGGAATGGAGGTTGATGGAGCAAGGAGGGGCATCGCCTGTCGCCGCCGTGGCCTTCTCCGATGGGCGACGTCGCTGTGACAATCCAGAGCTCGAGGCACGGTTCTGGAAGCTCCGGAGGCCTCACGAGACACGGTGGAGGGATCCTGAACTGACGGAGGTGGGCGGCGCAATGGGAGGCACGCGGTCCATCTCTGGAGGAGTCGTCTTCTCCGGCGACGGCGTCTCTGGGCGTATTCTCCAGCGATCTCGTGCGGAGCTACCTAGAGGTGATGTAGTGGCGATCCAGGGAGCAAAGAAGCTAGAGGATGACCAGAGGAGGAGGAGAGAAAGCTTGGGGGCCAGGGCCATGCCTTGGATCGTTCCCCCCACCTACATCGCTGGAAAACGGCGACGGCGAGCTCCAGGGAGCAATTCATACCTCCGAATTGCTCGGAAACAATCCGGAAAGAGAGAGGGGACTCTAAGAAGCTATATTCGAAACTAAAAGAGGTCTGAGGAGAGCGTACCTGGCCTGACGACGTGAGGCTCCTTCTCAGTTCACCGGAGTGTCTGAATTCTCCTCCTCTCCTTCCCACGAGTCTCCCTTTCTCTCTGGAATTCACTAGCAATCTGAGTTCTCTCTCTCTCGCGCGAAAAGTTCTTCAAACTCTGCCTCTACCCTTCCTTATATTGGTGAGGAAACCCAATGACCCAACCCATAACAAATGGCCACTCGCGTAACAGAATGACTAACCACCTACCAAACTCACTAACTAAGCTAACACTCCCTTTAAGAGACCTAACAGATTACTAAACGGTTGCCTCCCTGCTATCCCTTTGGTCACCGATAGGGATGAACGGCGATCCAAGCTTCGCCGGCGGCTAATCCAGTGGTTGGAGATGCACTGGTGGCTATTGGTCTGATGGGCTGAAGAAGATGGGCTGCTGATTGAAGTAGGCTCATGGGAGCTTGATGAAATCAGGGAAGAAAAATGAATTTGAAAGGTGAATTGAGAGGAGGAGATCGGTTCAGTGAGAAGAAGAAGATGGGTGTGGAATTTGTATGTTTTTTGGTAGAAAACATTAGTAAATGAAGAAGGAGAAATAATGTGTTGGGTTGGAAGAAAAAATGGGTTAAGTTGTTTATAGGGGCCTTTATGGGCTTTGGGGCCAAGGTGGACTCAATTGGACTTAATGGGCTTATGTGGGCCTTATGGGCCTCCATGTGCCTATGTGGGCTTCAATGGGCCCAAATGAATTAAATGAGCCCAAATATGTTAAATGGGCCTAAATAGGTCTTGTGGGCCGAAGTGGGCTCAAATAGGGTTTAATGGGTTTATGTGGGTCTTGTGGGCCTCCATGGGCCTAATGGGTTTCAATTAGGGTTAGAGATCAGCCACCACATCTCCATTGTGCAAAATTGGAAAATTGGGGTGTTTACATATAGCATGAGAATGTAGCGATTATGCGGTTAGGATTGATGTTTATGGGGAAAATGTAATTTTGGGGTTGAAGGCTACAGTAGCCGTTCTTGAGCCCCTTCCCCTTTTGATTTTCATTCGAATTGTGTGGCTGATGGAATCATGAATGGTTTGAGGGGTTTTGAAGTAGACTTGAGGGTCTACACCCCATGATTTTATGGAAATTGTTGGTGTATGTTTGGGGGTCCGATCGGGACTCCCACTTTGGGCGAATTCCGCCACTACGGAACAGGGGTGTGCCCTGTCTACGAGGAATTTGGTATGCCGAAATCCTGACAGATTAAGCTAGATACCTGATTTCGGCAAACCGAAAACACCTGGTCGACCGAAACAAGGGGTTTCGGCATACCGAAAATTTTCGGTATACCGAAACAAGGAATTTTGGAATACCGAATTGAAAATTTGGTATGCTATTTTTGCCCTGAACTTGGGATGTAAGAATGTGAATTTTAATGAATGTTAAATGGTTTTAATGGTATAGTGGGTTTATACAAATGATGTTTCCCTATGTAATGACATGGAGGCATGTGGAACCCCAAATAAATGGATTTGGGTGTGGTTTTGGAGTTTTAGACCCTATTAATGAATGAAATGGATGGTTTTATATGGTTTTGGGCATGAGACCCAATTTATGACTTTAAGCATGGTTTTCATGGCTTCAGTTGGGACCCCAGTGGAGGGTCAAGTGTTGCAAGGAAATAAATTCCTGCAATAGGAAGAATGGAATGAAATGAAAAATGGTTTTGAAATGGAACACTGATAATGTGGTTGTCGAGCTCGTAGCGGTGTATGGTGAGCTTGGGCTTTTGAGCCTAGTTGTTCGGCTCATCGACGGTGTAGGCTGAGCTTGGGTCGTTGTACCTAGTTGTTCAGGTCACCGAGCTCGTAGCAGTGTAGGCTGAGCCTGGCCTTTTGAGCCTAGTTGTTCAGGTCACCGATGGTGTAGGTTGAGCCTGGGTCATTGGACCTAGTTGTTTGGGTCACCGACTGGGGCGTCAGACAGAGACGTATCCCCGTGCACTTATGAAAATAAAATTGAGGCCGGTTGGCCGGGGTGGTGACATCCCGCACGGGGAATTTCATCACAGCAGTGTAGAAAGGTAGGGGAAGGATGTCCTCGCCTACTGCTTGTGTGCCTGTTTACCCCTGATCAAGGTAACAACGATAAAGAAAGTGGAAATGAATAAAGAAAGTGAAATGTGATTTGGTCAGGATTGGACTGATGTAATGGTCCTAAAATCCTGAAAAGAAACGATGATGTTTTAACTAGTTGTCAGCTAGTGTTTATGATTTGGTTTTGAGCCCAATAGGACATTCCTTTTCAAAAATGTGAATTTGAAAGTGTGTTTTGGGAAGAAATCCCAAATAGTGGAAATGGAAATGTTTTGGAAAAATGAATTTCAAAAGGTTTTTGAAAGAAATGTAAAGGAATGTTTTGTAAGAAAAATTGGTTTTGGAATTGTGACCGCGTCTGTCTCACCGACCGCCCGGAGGGAAAGGGGTGGAGATGAGGAGACCACAGCCATGCCGATGACGGCGAAGGCGCAAGGATAAAAGAAAAGAAAAGGGAGTCGCCACCTAGTCTTTTAAGGGAAAGACGAGGAAAACCACAAAAGTATGAATGCATGGGATGCAGATGGGAAGGCCGGATGTCTGCTAACCAGAGGATGGGTAGGGATTCCTAATACGCACAAGGAAGGTGTTAGGCACCCTCGTACGCCCGAGAAACTCGGCCTTTCTAATCCTATTGCTTGCTAAAGGTTTGATGAATGTTTGCTAAACTGAGATCATGCTCTAATCATGCTAATGTGTATGGATGTGACAAGACTAAATGAATGTGCAAGACGATGCGTGAAAACTGCGAAGAAATCCACATGGAATCATGATAAAGTCGTGAAAATCAAAAGGGAAAAAAATAACCCGTG
>JAMKQA010034587.1:0-11700 GCA_024699735.1 Posidonia australis | reverse complement strand
CCACCACCAACGAGGCCAACTGCCAGCCTCAACCACCAACGAGGCCAACTGCCAGTCTCAACCACCAACCCACACGCAAGCGGGCCCCACAAGCACAGTGCCAAACCACGCATAGGAACACGCAAAAAGAAGCCAGCCCACGAGGCCCAAGCCCAAAAGCACAAAACCACATAATGGGCCTCGGAACAGTAACACCTGTCTAGGAAATAAAATTCATAAAATCTAAATAATTACAAAATGAATTTTATAGGTGTTACACTAGGTGATCTTTTAGTAGTCACTCATGTGTATTTGTTTAATGTTTTTCTCAAGTATAGGATAGGTGTAGGAGTTACTAGTGCATATGTAGATGGAGTCAGTTGACCACACATCATGGATTCTAGGTAAGTATTTAGTTTAATTTGGTTCAGTAATAGTTTATTTATTTATCTATGTTGCTTATGTTGGATTTAGTTTTAAATTTGATAAAAGTAATTGAAAAGAAAGCAAAAAAAAAGTAGTTAGGAATTTATGGCAACAACTTGGAGTTAGATCGTTACAATTAAAAGCTTATTTTCCAAGATTGAATCATAACCAATCATCACAAAATATATTATATACTGAAGCGTACCTAAATTCTTATTAAAAAACGACAAAAATCACTTGATCATGTGAATGAAAGCTAGCCTTTTAAATTACCACACACTATGGATGTACATGGATATAGATTGACTCAAAAATCGAATCAATCCGACTTGTGTGGGTGGAGTTGGGTTGGGATTTTTTTATCATGGGTTGAGTATGGATCAGAAAATTCAAAACCCAAATTTTTTGAGTTAGGCAAGGATTTTAGTCACGGATTACCCAACCTGATCTGAATTCAAAGGTATATATATATAATATTAATTATTTTTATTCATAAATACATTATATATATATAAATATATATATAATTTTTTAACATTAATCTCCATGTCAAACTCCATCTATCTTCTATATTGTGACTATTATAGTTGATGGTTGTCTGTTTTTATGGATTACCTTACAATTTGGTATGCAAATGTCTTTTGGTGTTATCAGAGTATTTGAATGTTCTCTTATGTTTCCTTTTTTCCCCATATCCATCCTTGAATTGTGGAATTGACTAAAAGTTATTCATGTTTGTACGTTTTCTTACGTAACTGTATTGTTAATGACAAATAAATCCATATGTTTTTCATATACTTATATAATTTTTATTAACATTTGTTGGTTAGCTACAGTAGTTACACATTGGATCTTTGTCATTATTATTTTTTTTCTTTTTTTGTGTAAAATTTACATATTCAATTGTTTTTGTCTATGTCATTTTTTGTGTAAAATCAAATACTATAAAATCCAAGAATACTCAATACGAAATTTGTAGATTGAATTGAGTCTAAATTATTAATTGGATCATATTTGAATCGTATGAATCTTAGGAGGGAAAATATAAAGAAAATAGTTTTGTCGATTGCACCAAAAAAAAGAAAAAAAACATTGGAAGTTGCAGTTCCAACAAAAAAGTTTAAAGGCCGACAATGAAAATCCAAATGATTTATTTGAAAGTACTCTGTTTGGTAGCGTTTGTTTGCCGGATAATTGACAAGATGTAATGATGACATGCAAGTCCCTTCGGTTTGTATTCCCTTTTTTTTCGTTTGGGGGTCAGAAATGCAAGTCCTGTGAAATTCAACTATTGTTTACCGTGGCAATAAACACTTGATTTGGATATAATTGTCATGTATTCCTTTCAAATACCATAAAACAAACACAAGAGAGTCCTTTCCCTTAAACGTCTTGTTCGTTGTGGATGAAGTTGGTGGTTTTGACCAACTATCGCTTGTTTTATTGTTCACGAAAAGGACAAACAGAGATGTCACATGAGCCTCAGCCATGGCCCATTGGAGTCTCGCAATCGACGCATGTTAAGGTGAAGGGTTCATCGTAACCCGGTGTTTTACATATCCTAATATCAACAGAATTATTACCCAAAGAGCTAACAACGAAGAGATAATAACGTCTCCTCTCGTATCGCCAGTTCATCTGGGATTGAGGATCAAGAAAACGATCGTCGAAAATATTTATATAAATCTTCGATAGAAGAGACGCATGCACGTATGTTATGATACCCAATAAAAAAAAAAAAAATTCCCTCCTAATCTTAGCCGGTGCGTACACTTCACAAGCGTGGCTGCCCGGAGACCACATGAAACCTCCGACGACGACCATTTTTAACAAAGATATTGAGAGTAGAGTTCTATCGAACTTAGCGTTACATCGACGTCCAGGCGCAAATTATAATAGAATTGAGTAAAAGAGAGAGATAAGTATTAGCCAGTCACAGAGGGGCATGAACAATGGTCCCCAGTAAAGTGTGGTCCTCGTGCAGCAAGGACACCATCAGACTTACTTGCCTTACGGGCTGGGGAGCACCCAAATCTCTGATCCTACAGACATGAGTCCAAAACTAAAGTACACTGCTGAGAAAGCTAGAGCAGAACCCACCAAGTTGCTATATATGTTACGTCAAATCATAGTCAAGAATCAGGAAGTTTGACTTGATCTACTTTCGTCCCCACTCGCTCGATTTCATTGACAGCTCAATCTTGGGGCTCGAGAAACATAGGACAAATCGTAGACAGTGGTAGCCAGTTTCTTTCTTTTTTGGGTTCAACTGATGTCAGAGTGGCTAATATTTTTAATTTTTTACGTTAATTTTCTTACTTAAATATTCTATTTAAAATATATTTATTTCAACATCCTCACCTCTTCATTTATCTCATGTTAATGTCCTTATCGTCGACATCCATTTCCTTTCGTTATCCATTCTCCTAATCTAAGTTAAAGTTGACTGTACACTTATGTAATAACTACGGTATCCTTCCAAGACTTACATTAATTACCAATGTTCTCCTCCTTCTAAATCATTTTACATATACAATTCAATAAGAATCAAACTTCAAATCTCAATTTTTATCAAACAAAACACTACATAAAAAATAAATCACGAATTCTCTCTATGAAAAAAGATACGTGATAATGAAACTTGCAAGTTTTTCAAAAAAAAAAAAAAAATTACAGAAAGAAAAGAAGAGAACAATTGAAAATAAAATTGTATACTTGAATAAGTCTTGTATGTCTTCTCATTTCGCTTCCACTACTTGCTTCCATTTCCGTTTCTCTTCGAAC
The DNA here is from genome assembly GCA_024699735.1 of Posidonia australis. Taxonomy (NCBI): domain Eukaryota; kingdom Viridiplantae; phylum Streptophyta; class Magnoliopsida; order Alismatales; family Posidoniaceae; genus Posidonia; species Posidonia australis. The sequence goes on along the minus strand of JAMKQA010034587.1, from coordinate 8,511 downwards.
CATTTCCTTGAAAGTAAGAGAGTATTTAACATAAGATTGAGAAAGACAGTAATGTCTTTCGAAAATGTGTTAACAATGTAATATTCAAGACTAATCAAAAGGCATTGGCATAAGATAAATAAAAAAATAAATATATTTTGAACAGATGTATTCATGTAAAATATTATTTAAACGAGAGAGTTTCGACCAAAAAAAAACCCTAGTGTGTATCATTACAGATCAGTGGACGGCAAGTACGTACACTAGTTGCTGCATGATGTGTAAAATCATATGTACCTCTCTTCTGAACGAGGATAGTACGGATGTCTTAGGCCTTTGACCACTTACCCCATTCTCTCTTGGTCTGTCGTGGGAGCTAAAAAAGAGGACGTTACTGCCCACAGCTTGCTGGTTGCGTTCTTGTGTCTTCAATACCATGCCGGAAGCAGAAGTAATGGCCGCTCAGTACATGCACCGAAACAGGTGAACAGGAATTGGTTGCTGGGGCACTGAAGGAGCTGCCTTTAAGGTGAGTGGAGTGCTGTGTTGCTTCATTACTCGTCGGATCTAGCGCAGTGTTGGCTGCATTCCATGGAGTACAGAAACAAACGAACGGCGTTGTTTTCTTCGTCTCTGTCGTGAGGAAAAACAGTGTCATTGTATTCTGCTTACCCAATCAGCTTCCCTGACCAACTAAGCGATTCGAGAAACTAAAATCCCAATGCACTATTGCACTGTGCACATAGCTGTTTACGTGAAGTCCATATGGTTAACTAGAAGCATAATTTTATTTGTTTATTTCTTTCCTTTTAACAACGAAGAGTTAAATGAATTTAATTGTAATAGGTGTAGGATGTTACAGGTACATTGTGGGAGCATGGAGGAAAATATTGTATGTAGTAAGATAATAGATTTTCTGAAATCAATGACGCACAGTTCTTTTGCTCCAAATTAAACGACCCAAGCAACCTAACCTTAAAGATGTTTCATTAAATCAAAATAAGTCGTTTCCCCCTTTAAAATGCAAAAGCGAAGTTAGTTAAAACAAAAAGAGAGAAGTAGAAAGGACTGGCCGTCTTGTAAAGGCCGTAGAATGGAAGTAGAACCGCTGCTACAAGACAGCAGTATAGACTGAAAAGGCCGAAAAGACAACTCTATGACAACGAGTCTGGAGGAACCTTTCCACTTGTAGAAATTGAGACCATCCGATGGACTACTACACACATCCCATAGCTGTGACGCAGTTGATACAGTTCTCGACCTTATCATGAGATATCAGTAGAGATCATGCAGACTGAAATTATAACAACTGTTGAGATTTTCTCCAGACGCCTCTGTCACACACCATCTCCCTGCCCTCTCCCATCTACCTTTCCTGATAGAGATGTTTGACGGCGACGTAGCTTCTGCAATGGCGGCAGCATTAGTTACTCACATCACGTGAACGCCGGTGCCCGGTGGCTATATCGTCGGTTCGAATTCATCCCCGCCCTATTGCTTCAGCTTTTTTATGATCTTAATTAATTAGGCCTTCAAATTAATTTTACGTCAGTTATAATTTTAACCAAATCCATACGAGTTTGATAGAAATTATGTTTTTCTAAAATGATACGTATTTTTTGACTATGAAACAGCATGAACGAGAAGTATATATGGGTACTCACCATATCAATGGGGAGGAGTTAAAAACAAAATATAACATTTCCAGAATTTGTGGGTACTCACCATTTCCATATCAATGGGTACTCACCCTTTCAAGTATCTCACATACAACTTTATTTTTGGGCTGTCAACATCTAACCTTCTATGTTGATGGTTTTATACTTATCAAAACCTTTCTTTTTTCTGGACTTTGGTCATCTGTTGAGTGATAGGGTATTATTTTTATAATATTTAGATGAACTTCAAACATTACTTTACTGTAGTTGTAATATTTTGAAATAATAGAAAGAAGCATAACTACCAATTAACCAAAAAAAAACATTTCCAGAATTTTCCAACCAAATCCTACGAGCTTTAAATTTTTGGGAATCAACTTCGTCAATATTTCTCTGAATGTTTGCGTTACTCTTTGGGAAGATACTACCGACTGATGGCCAAGTTCACAAGATAAAGTACCTACTTGTGAATTCTGGCAAAATTACCGATGAAGTCAGATTTTTGGATGTGTATATCAACCACTATCCATGAGGGTATGCAATTTTTTCTCTGCCGATACGTTATAATAAGTGTAGTCCACTAAACAGCCAGAGCATTGGCTTAAATTATCTCTCTCGCTCTCTCACACTCATGTTGTATGCATGTCCATGTCGTCGCCACTTTTCATAAGTTTAAGTTGTTGTTTACACTGTTTGGTTTGAAAAACACGATATCACAGACATATCATTTGTACAAATAGACCGAATATAGTACAAATATAATATATGTTATCCACATTTATATATGTTTTCATAACAAAAATATAAATATAAATATAAAATTGATATAAAAAACTTAAATACAAATAAAAACAGATAGAGAATTTTAAGTGATATACATATCATCATATCTGTTTTTATTTGTATTTAAGTTTTTTTTATCAATTTTATATTTATATTTATATTTTTGTTATGAAAACATATATAAATATGGATAACATATATTATATTTGTACTATATTCGGTCTATTTGTACAAATGATATGTCTGTGATATCACACACAACAAACAAAAATCATGACTTACGCTACACAACTTTTCCTCTTTTACTCTCTGATGGAACACAGACGTTGGCATCCCCTCCATCGGAAGGTTTCCGGTCGTCTCAAAGATTCTGATCTGTTGCACCGTGCCACCTGATTTGACTGGGTAGCTTTCAAAGAGCGCCTCCTTGAAGAGGACATCTTCGATGCATCCTTACCTCCTGCTAAACCTCGCCAATCTGGGAAACGCATCTGGTCAGCAACAAAAGGGCAGGTATGCGGGCTTGGGAAGGATCTCTCTTCCCTCTTTGGGCCTGAACCAGATATTTCTTCTGGTCCCCTCTCTATTTCGGTTCCTCCTTGTTCTTTCGATGATCTGTCGAAAAGAACAAGACTTGCTTGGAGCAAGTCAGGCAGATTTGTTTGTTTCCATATCTCTGCTAGTATTTCCCCTATTTTACTGACTTTGTTAGGGAATCGTCCCAACATGATCATAGACTCAATGTTTCTTTCTTGGAACATCTCCTTTTGCTGGATAAATAGCCTTAAGATTTGTTATCTTGATGAAAAATACTACTCGGAATGTGCATCTGTTTGCTCCATATTCTCCTTGTATTTTTTTGTCAAGCTTAATGGTGACATGGATCAATGTCCTGTTAGGGCTGAGATAAATCAAGAGGAACACCTTCTTTGTACTGATTTGCTTACGGATGAAATATTGCCTGACTATAGTAGGAAAAAATGCCTAATTTTGGAAGATATTATCCCTTCTTCATCTGATGAGTGTATCAGTTCTTCCTCCTTTTTCTCTTCGACGAGCAACAAGCCGATTGGGGATTGCTGGAGTTCAGACCCTTGTAACTAGCGGGGGCTGAATTCCCTAGACGCTGACATGTTGACCAATTGTACAAAAAACCCCTCTCTCTCTATTTGGAATTACTCGACTTATAAGCCACCATTATTATCTGAAATCATCATTGTTAATACTAATAACCCCTCCTCTATTAGTACAAATTCTTCAATGAAATCCACTATGATTATCGCAAATAATCCTGATGGTGGCTCGGTGGACTCTTTGAATTCTGTAGAGGAGGCTGACGGCTGCACGACATCATTTAATATGCATAAGCACATCTTGTCAGAGTATTAAATATGCACCTTTCCCATGTATACTGCATGATAAAAATATTAATGAACCCCATATTCTTTATTCACGCGCGGAAGAAATCTCTGACGAGAGGATTTCCTCCGACAAAAATAATAACTCCAGTTGCCCTTCTTCTTCATTTCTCTCTCTCTCCTTTACTGACAAACGATATTCCTCCTCTAGCTCGAGATACGCGATCCTTGTGTCTCCTGCTAGGCCTCTTCCTCTTCCTTGCGCTACTGGTGCTTCGTGCTGCAATTATTTGCTACCTGAGGATCAGAGTGGCGACTGGAAGGTGGTTTCTAGGAAAAACTCCGGCCTTCCCTGGGTAAGATTTTGCAAGTTGAATGGTAGATGTTTTCGATGTGGCTAAAAGGGCCATTATAAAAAATCCTGTAAATATTCTGGAACTTGCTTTAGGTGTAAGTCTCCCTCTCACTCTGTAGCATTGTGTAAATACTTTCAAGTCTTGCCCACGGCTTCTCCCCACTCTTACAGCATGAACTCTGCTGGCCTCTCCCCTCAGAACTCGACTCTTTTACCTCCTCTTGAGGCTGTTTGTAACCATTACTAGTTTCTATCCCGTAGTGCGATAATAACTGCACACTCTTCCAATCTTACTAAGGAGACCTTAGAAGAACACATTAGAACTTGCTGGTCCAATGTCTCTGAAGTGGAAGTACAGACTTTTTCCCCTGGAAAATACCTTCTGGTCTTTCCTTCCATGAAAGCTAGAAATGATTCACTTAATATGTATGGACCTCTGTTACAAATGATATCTGCCTCCTTCATTCCCTGGACCCCCAACTCTAATGCGATCTGTAATCTGAAAGAGGAAGGAGTCTGGATTAGGCTAGAAGGTATACCGCACCATCTTTGGAATGTAGACATGTTTCGTCATATGGTTGCTGACTTTGCTGACTTGTTGGAGGTGGATTTATCCATCGACTATGTGAAATACTTGGGTTTTTCTAGAATAAGAGTCAAAACTCACCCCGGAAAGGACATACCTGATTGTAGATACTTTGCCTTTGGTAAAACTGTTTACCCAATTAAATTTAGGCATAGTTGGGATATCTGTTCACCTTCTGAAAATGCTCCTAAGTCGCTCCATGTCTGGCCTTCCAAAACCTCCAATGGAAATTCTAACTCCATTGGCCTGAACCCGGTTCTGAAACAGTTTAAAAACAGCAAAGGGTGGAGAGGAGATAAGGGCAATAGAATCTCTAGAAATTGGGAAACATGTTTGGACTAGACCTATTAGTCCTAATCTATTACCTCCTTCAAAATCAACAACTAGTATACTCCCGACCCCCACTCCTTCTTCCTCAAGGGAAGGCTTTACTCCTACATCCTCCATTACCATCTCTCCTAACCCTACTCTTAAGGAAGATGATACAACAAGATTTATAGAAACGAAAATCAAAGCCAGAAATCTATCTTTGTCCAAATTCAAGAAGGTTCTAGCTGTATATGACTGCTTGGAGAGTGATGATCTGGGTGGCACAAATGAGGTTGCAGCTGATCCACATCCACCCACACCCATTCATGCGCCAGGTAATGCTGATTCTAATCCATACATTCCTTCTACTCAGCATGAAACTACTGTAGTAACTTCTGTACCGTCATCACTTGCTTCTGAACCTTCTTTTCCTGATTTAGAAGATAATTCTAATCATTTATTGAATGATGTTCTAACCTAGGATTCTTATGATTAGTTTAATAGTTTTTGCGAGAAGATTGGAATTACTTAAATTCCCTAGCTGAAGTTAAATCATTTTACAATACAGTCAGAAAAGATAAAGGTTTAGCTCACTTAAACCTAAATGATAATTCCTACATAATTGAGAACTTTGTTTCTCTTTGTATATCCCCAGATAAATAAATGTTAATTGCAGCTTGGAACATTAGAGGCATGGGCAGCAGTGGGAAAAAAAGAGTTATACGAAATTTGGTTAGATCTAACAAATGCAATATCATTATTATTAGTGAAACTAAACTTGAATCCTTTTACCCTAATCTTCTAAAAATATAGGAGGAGGTATAATTAATCAATGGTCTTTTCTTCCCTCACTGGGTGCCTCTGGGGGAATTCTTAATGGTTGGGATGATAATATGTTTAAACTTTGTAATACCATTGTTGCAACATACAATATTTCTTTGTCTTTCATAAATCTCTCGGATAAATTTGAGTGGTGGCTCACAGGAGTATATGGTCCTTGTGATCCAAGACTAAAGAGGAATTTTATTGAGAAATTGGACTCTATTAGTGACAAAGTTAATCCAAATTGGGTCATAGGAGGAGACTTTAATATAATAAGATTTCCGGATGAACATTCTTCTAGGTGTGGCATCTCATATCATATGATGGGTTTCAATGATTTTATTGAAAATCACTGCCTAATAGATATTCCTCCTTACAATTGTAAATATAGTTGGTCAAATTTTCACACTCAACCTACTATGGTTAGACTGGATAGATTCTTGATCTCCACTGGCTGGGTAGACAAATACCCTGATTCCTTATGTTTGGGAAAAACCAAGGTAGTCTCGGATCACATCCCCATTACACTCAGCACTATCCCTTATGATTGGGGTCCTCCTTCTTTTAAGTTCTACAAATCTTGATTTTTAATTGAGGAGTTCTCCACCTTCATAGAACAATGTTGGCGTAAATCCTCAACCATCTGTTTGTCAATATCACCTGTGGCAAGATTTGCTTACAGATTAAAATTCCTGAAAAAACAAATTGTCCTTTGGATTGGCCCTATTAGGGAACAAAGAAAAGATAGATTGAAGGCAATTGAATCCCAAATAACATACATACATTCTGTGGTGGAGTCCTTTAAGAATCAAGAAACATTTCGGAATAAATTGAGAGCCTTCAAGGATGAGCACTTTACACTTTTACAAGAACAAGAAGCATACTGGAAGCAAAAATCTAGGATTCAATGGCTCAAAGAAGGTGACCTTAACACAAAATTCTTTCATAACATGGTAAAATATCGAAGAAGAGTAAATGCAATTCATTCTCTTTATATTAATGGTATTCAGGAACAATCTCCATCTTTAATATGTAAAGAGATAGAGAATCACTTCATTTGGCAATTCAATAAGCCAAATAGAATAATACCTTCTCTAGATTGGAACACTCTAGTGCCAAACAAAATTCTTAATCCAAATATTTTGGAAAACTCATTCTCAATGGAAGAGATACATAGAAGTGTTGGATCATTGCCTGGGGAGAAAGCCCCTGGTCCAGATGGTTTCCCTCTTTGCTTCTTTCAACACTTCTAGGACATCATGAAAGTTGACATATTAGATATCTTTCACAATCTTCATTCCACTATTGATTTAGAATATCTGGTTCACATTAATCATACTTTTATTTCACTTATCCCCAAAAAAGAGGGTACTAAAGAGGTAACGGATTTCAGACCTATTAGTTTAGTAAACAGTCTTTATAAAATTATAACAAAGACTCTAGCAACGAGATTCACCCCTATTCTTAACAATATCATTGACAATTCTCAATGTGCTTTCATTTCTGGAAGATACATAGGTGATTGTTTCCTAGTCGCACAGGAAACTGTGCATTATATGAAAGTGAATGGTATTCCAGGTCTTATCCATAAATTGGATTTTGAGAAGGCTTTTGATAATATTAATTGGGACTTCTTATTAGAGGCTCTTAGGGACTTAGGCTGTGGGTACAAGTGGAATACCTAGATTAAAATGTGCATTTCATATGCTAAGTTTTCTGTTCTAGTTAGTGGCTCCCCTAAAGGATATTTCAAGGCCTCTAATGGACTAAGACAAGGTGACCCCCTTCCCCTCTTCTTTTTATTGTGGTCACCCACGTGTTGAGTAGGATGTTAGCACTAGCGATTGATGGTAATTTAATTTCTGGGATCCAACTACCAAATGGAGGTCCCAATATATTAAATATTCAATATGCAGATGATACTATTTTATTTTTACCTGCTGTAGACACCCTGATTTTGAGGTAACCCAGAGATGAGTATCCGTATGTTGCTTTGGATGTGATCAACCATTAAACCAGACCCCAAACCCATTAGCAAGCCAGAGCCCAATGAAATCTGTGAGCTGGGTGGGGCACCAAGGTGGCGCACCTAGGTGGCGCACATCACTGGCGCACCTAGCTAGCGCCCAGCCGTTTCCAGACTGCGACTGTTGACCTTCCATCTTCTGGCTGTTACCTTTGCAAACGAATGTGCTCGAGAATATTCGAGCCTCTTCGTCTGCGAGGCCCTCCATCTTCCATGAGTTACCCCTCTCATAGATCCCGATAAATAGAGAACCATTTGCAACCATGAGAGGCACCCAAAAAATCACAAAACACACCCTTTGGCTGAGAGAAAATCCCATTCTGCAGAAAATCTGCTACTAAGCACAACTTCTTCCCTCTGTCCAGTGAACCATACCTGTGTTCTGGAGCTTGTCCCTGCATCCTAGAGTGCCCTGGTCCTTCCAAAACAACAAGGATCTCCTCTTTTCTTATATTTCAAGAAGAAAACATCGCAACAGGTAGGCTTTCAACCACCTCCTTTTCCTTTGAATGCTATTTTATAAATAAGATATAACATGCTTAAAATCCATGATGTTTTGCTCTATGATTCATGAAATCTTGTATTAAACATGTTTGCTAGTCTCATGCTAAATAATCTCTATGTCATCTTCATTT
>JAMKQA010034586.1:0-13892 GCA_024699735.1 Posidonia australis | reverse complement strand
TCCTCAAGACGCCCTGGTGCCCGAGCACCTGGGGACTCTAACCCCAAGCCTGACCAACACCGGCACTGAGGGTAATCCGGGTCTACCATACCCCATGTCCTACAGTACCACCACAGTCTCGAGACTCCTACCCCGGACCGCAACTCGGCAACCACAACCAAGGACACGTCCTCGACATCTCTAGAGGTCTCACTACCCCTGTCAATAAGCCTCGGTCTAATTATGGTTTCTACAAATCTCGGAAATCTCTTTTAAACCACATGCAACTTCTCATTTCAAATCATTTGTCAAAACCAATATTCATTCATAAAATTCTTTATAAATCTCACGCATTATGTGTCACATTTCACATCTATGGTTCTCAAACCAATCATTCACATTGACATCCATTCATAGTTCATTGTGTCATGCATTCACCCCTCGCATGGGTCCACATGTATTCCACATATTTCATGTTTCACAATTCATGGAAAGCAACATTAAAACAACATGATTGCATGCAACATCTCATGAATCATTTCTATGCATTTCATACATTTATCATGCATTTATCTCAATTTATTAATATTTTTCAAGGCATTTCTTTATTTAGTTCTGGGTCCTGATTCAACATACCGAATAGGGTCCTGGTCAACTGAAAATCCCTGATTCGGTCGATCGAAATATTTCGGTACTCCAAATCTCTGTCAGTTTTATCAGTTTCCTGCCAAAATGGTCAACCGAATCCATCCGGACGTCTGAAATTCTCTGATTCGGTCAACTGAATTACCCCGATCGTTCGAACTAGTGGCCCAGGGAACCCACCTGGGAGTATTTCGGCATAACATTTTTTGCGATTGCAGAAAACCTCACCAGCTGATGCTGTCTCTTCTGCCCAAAGTGGGAGTGAGGGGCGGACCCATCTAATCTACCACATAAATCACAAGTAAAACATGGGGTGTAGACCTCCAAGTCTACTTCAAAACCCCATATTCCAAACATAAAACCATTAAGCATACTGTTCTATAGAAATTCATAAAGACATGAAGCTAATACAAGATTACTGTAGCATACATCCAAAATCACTAGCAAAACCCCACGAAGCAACCATGAATCAGCATAATCTCAACATAAACACGTTGTACATCTCATTCCCAACATTTTCCCTGATTTTGCATGATTTCTACATCATTAACCATGATTTATCACTTAACCTTAACATGCCTTAACCGAGGAAAGGAAGAAGGAAGGGGAAACGCGTACCTAGCTTCGACAAGCCCCGCGTGGCCATGTGCTCTGGTGATGCTAAGCATCGGCCTCCACCGCCCGCACGATCTCCTTCGATGGACGATTCTCCTCCCACCTCGTGGCTCACCTCCAGTCTCCCCACTCTCTTTGTATTCTCCTCTTCCCCACCGTGCTCCATGCCTCCCTTTTTATCGCCACCTCCTCACCTACCACTCCCCCGAAATCTCGTCGGCCCCTCTGCCAGCCTCCCTACCGAGGATGAGACGAGACGAGCAGCCCTCCCGCTAGGGCTCACGAGCATGGAAAGACAAGGTCACCAGCGTGGAGAAGAAAAGGGGCTCAAGTCTCATGGGTGGTTGGACTCCTTAACCAAGCTAAATTCTCAAGTGGGTTTCACCTTCAAGCACAGGTCCCAAGGTGCACATACCGACCCACAAAGCCAAAGAAGTCACACCACAAGGGAAAACTAGGAACACACTTGCACCGGGAGAGACCACAACCAACAACCACAACCTTGATTAACCATTAATAAACCACATTCAATTAACATAGCAAATTCCATGTTTTTTTTTACATTAAATGGAAAATCAAGTACAGGAGTTACACACCCCCTCTAGTGAAGCCTAAGATCTCAACAATATCCACAAGCACCTTTGAATCACTCTCTCTCTTGCCCTCTCTCTCATTCTCTCACTCGCTATCATCTCTCACTTTCTCCTCTCTCTTTCTCTCCTCTCCTCCCCCTTCTCTCTCTCTCACTTGCTCTCCTATTCTCTCCACCACTACCTCAAAAATATTTTAGTAACACTGAACATTAAAATAGTAATACTATAACTAATTTGTTAAAATCATGATACTTAAGAATCATATATTAAAATTAATTTCCATGGAATAGTAACAAAATCTGAAAAAAAATGAATTTATGCTAATAATGAAAACTAATAATAGTAAAATTTTTTGGAAGTTTGGTCCATTTTCTTTTTCTATATAAATTATAAAAAAAAGACAATTAACAAGAAATAATAATACTGCTATTATTTACAATTAGTATTACTAAAAAATGCTTAAATTTGAACAATAACAAAATAGTAACACTATAATGGATTACTATAAAATAGTAATACTAAAATCTGTATCAACATATACTACAACGACAAACCAACAAATTCATAAGTGTATGAATTATATTATATACCAAAATAGTAACACTATTTTGGATAACTACAAAACAACATGAGTGCTGTAACTACAAAAAGATAGTAACTAGATTTAATGAAAAATATGAGTGCTGTAACTACCTCCTTATTTAATTAAATTCTTTTAAATTATTGTTATTTAGATGATTGTTATTGAGATGAAGATGGATGCTTAAGATTAAGAGACTTACTTATGTTGAGTAGCACATGACTCTACCTGATTATTATTCTCTCTCTCTCTCTCTCTCTCTCTCTATATATATATATATATAGTCATTATCAGATGAGGCCTGGCTTCACTTTTGTATATGAGGCTCATAATCCTAACCGTTCATTTTAAATGAGATGTTTAGATCTTAATCGTTGAAAAAATTTTATTGGAAAACAACAAAGATATGTTATCAAGTTGGAACAATTTTCAAAAAACATCGTAAAGTGTTACGCATTGATTTCGTTCGTACAAAACGAAAAAAAGTAATTGTGTTGTTGGGATGACAAGACGGTGTACACATTGAAGGAGCCTAGGCTTTTTTATTAATTAAGTGGAGACGTTGGACACCGCAAGAATGGACAGAGGCTGATCGTCGACGTGATGGCTTTGCACCCTCTCGAGCAACAACCTTCGGCCTAGTCGATGGATCAACCACTACTGCCGTCGTTGCTGTCGCTTTTGGCCCAGGTACTCTTGCCCCTTTCTGTGCTATCTCCATAGCCGCTCACTGGTGGGTCGACTCAGTTTCAATTGTTGGTGTACTCGTGGTCGATGTCGCTGCTGTCATGCAGATTTCTTCGTGCATGGCTTGTTGTTGGTATTAGTTTTACTTGCTTTCGTCGCGTTGTGTCATGGAGGAGGAGATGCGTACAAGTTGCGGTCTTGGAAGAATGCGAGTGGCGCAAGGATGGATAGGGTGATAAGGTCACGGAAGACGCGGAAGACGACCTCATTGACCCCAACATCTAGGGCAATCTTCGTCACGACGTGGTACAATCCGTACAACACCTGCACCATCGCCACCGCTCCATGGGCCTTCCAACTACCGTTCCCACTGCCGCTACTTGCCCCTGCTCCTGCAGCTGCTCCACCTCCTCCGCCCTCAATTTCTACCTCCACCATCACTCGCTCACTCACGCCTGCTCCACTGGGCTCGGTCCGTATCCAAACTATAGTGTTGCGTTCAGTACACTAGAATGAATTTTTTTACTAAATGTTGGAATTCCATTCTAATTCACATTTTTCGTTTCACTCCGATGCATTTCATTGTCTATTTTGACATATCAAATGCTACCTAGATTATATTGTGTAATTAGCGGAAGAGGGTGCGGGGAGTCTATTACCTCACCAAGTGCGTGCTTAAAGGTAACACCATCCTCCACGTCGAGTCTGGACACCTCAACTAGCCATCCTCCCTCGACGTTGTCCTCGAGAAGGTAACTCTTAGGTTTTTCTGAGACTTATGTTCTTCGATTGTGTACTTCTTGATGTCGATCTATGAAGTGTGGTTATTGTAGGATTTGGAGTGGAGTTGGCATTGAAGATTAGTGGAGAAATGAACAACTCTAGATTATTGGTGGTACATTTGCTCATTTGTTTGCTACGTTCCAAGGATATTGAAGGTCTTGACTAGAATTGATATCAACTTCACGGTCATAGCTGAAACAAACGAAGAAGATGGAGAGTTTGCGGAGTTGTACGTGTTCAAGTGGACAATCCTTCTCATTCCTCCAAATACAGTCTTAGTTGTGATTTTAGTCAGTATATTTGTTAGATGCTTTCAATGGAATTACCATTGTATATTATGGCCACTGCCATCCCGATAATGTTGGACTCATGTAAACGAGACTAGACAGTTCCATCATTCTACTGTTGTATACTTAAACATTACATGTGATAAATAATCGCAGAATCCTGAGAACATCAAAATAAAATAGATATAATAATTGTTACGTAATAGTAAAACCAAAACTAAAATATAAAATTGTTAACGTTAATTTTTTACGTTACAATAAAATCGTACCTATCAATTTGAGACAAATATCAAAAATAAAATTCAAAGAAACGTATGACCAAAACTAAAATTAATAGGGAAAAATCATTAATGTAACACTGAAATAATAAATTTTATATACGATCATATTTCGAGGTTGAGTGATCTTAGTCTTTAGAGAATTAGGACTATTGCATATTTTGTTTATTTTGATATGAGACTTAAAGGATTTTTTTGTTGTAAGACTTGTTCTTAGAATTTTAGTTAAGATTTCTTGTAAATATTGTTTTTGAAGTCTAGAAATTATTGGACTTGTTAATGGTTTGAATGACAATCAATCAATATGCATTACTTGTTGATTGTAACCGAAGATGCAAGAAGTTACTTCAAATCTTGTCCCTCTTGAGGGATAGGGTTTTACATGCAAGATAATCACGTCCTTGTTGGACTTGCAATTAACATCCATAATCAACAAATCGAAGTCCTAAATCCACACCTTTATACACCTAAATATGTTCTAGAAAGACCCATGTTTCCCACCATACTTGATACTACAATGCTCCTTCTAAATTTCCCATAACATAGCCGAACAAACCAGACAACATATCAACTGCATATGTCCCTTCTTATGTCTGTGTAAGTATACACGATGCATCCACTCTATCCAATAATTGTCATCAACGTTGCACTTCTGAAATACACGTAAAAACCATGACCACACAGATGTGGCCCATTCTTCATGAATGAATAGATGCTCAGCATTTTTACAATGTGGATTACTATGACAACAAGAACATAATGAAGGAAATTGAAAACCCATTTGGGTGAATTTATCCTCAGTAGGAAGGTGATCCCAACAAAGCCTCCATAAGAAGAAAGAGATCTTAAATGGTAGGTAAGTATTCCAAATGCCAATCCCCCATGTGCATATAGCTTTTTTACCTCTAACAAACTTCCAAGCAGATTTAACAGAAAACATTCCTTGAGGCTCACAACACCAATTGGTGTGATCATGTCTCCCTCATATGAGTAAATTAATGAGTCTCCATCTTTTACGTCCTTTTTTTGTAGGTTTTTTATACCATGCATAACTAAGTCTGTTATTACTTAGGGTTGATGATCTAGGAATCTGAAATGGTTAATTGAATTATACGCATCTGTCACGTGTGTTCTTATGTTCATGTTTTTATTCTTTTACATGGAAAGATCATGTCTAAAAGATGCTTGCAACTTGATAGGTTATAATCTAACTTATGCTTTGTAATGATAGGATTTACTTCACATGTCTAAAGTACATTTTCTTTTACATTCTTTAAAAACGCAGATAGTTTATCAAACGTTCACATATTCATAAATCATACTTGGATAGGAAGATACATGAGGCATATAATTACATCGTGTGAGAGACTGAATTTCTTCATTAATCATAATCTATGTATAAGTAGAATGTTACCCTAGATTACACTTTTGTTTAGTGATTTTGTTCTAATAATTTAATTAGTGTTTTTTTTTGCTTTTGAGTTCTTAATAATCATACTCAACTTCTCCTAGTCCACCTACAAAAAAAAATAATTCTAACACACAACTCCTTGTGGATCCAACTTATACTTGCTATCATACTTTACCAGACGATGAACACTTGCCATTTAATTTGAAAGGTTGTCATATATTTAAATTGAGAGGACTATTTAATTTGGTGAGTCAGGTAAACGAATATAGCAATGTAAGACCAAAATCAACTAGTAGAGCAGGACAAAAACAATCCCAGATTTGTGTTGACGCAAGCCAAATGCATTGATGTCTTCTTTCACTCCCTCTTTCTCGGTTGGAAAGCTCTTGTTTTCCTTTTTCCCCAAGACTGCTCAGTGGAATGATTGACATTCCAAATCGAATCAATAAGCATTGTTTTCTGTCAAGGACATCCTCATCTATTCTCAACATTGCTCAACTGCCACTGAGGCTTTGTAAATACTCTCTTTCTCCACTCGATCTTCAGTTCTTGTCTCCCCCTCCTTTGCAGGAGGGGGATTCATTCTTGAAAGTTTAGTGCAATTTGAAGAGACAGTCCTCTTTTGGGGAGAATAAAATGAGAGAAAGTTTGTTTCATAGGGAATCGAAAATAGGAGATGGAAATAATTATGCTAGGCAAGTGGTTAGACCCCACAGGTCCAAAAAAGAGATCAGTGACATCGTGTGATATCAACCAATTTATCACAAGAAATTCATCTCTAGTTAGTATAGTTTGTGAAATATATATTTGTGCAGTTCTAGAATCATTAGATTGGTCTATGCAGTCTTATAATCCTCTAGTACAGTTATATACAATCACAAGTAATTCAAATTATAGTAATGAGAATAAAATTAATACATCGACTTTTTGCGACCACTGGGGTTGAGATGAAAGATGGATCCAGAGGTCTTAAAAATGTCAAAACTAAGTCATAGTCTGATCAGATCATTCTGATAAAAATTTATCATAGATTATTGACAAAGATGTTTTCTGTAATCATGTACATCTTCCGAGGTTGTATATGTAAAACTCCCTTTTTATAGGTTAATTATACATTAATTCTCTTCGTTTTGACAAACATAGAGTGACGTATAACATCCCTTCCAGCTGAAGTTTCAACCTGAAGATTCCAAAGACGGAAGAAAAATTATATATACAGCTTGGAATGGATGTCGAATTGTGCAACTTGTCAAAGTTGGCATCACCAAGTTTTAAACCCCCCAAAACGACAAAACAGACCCGACGATTAGAAATGGACTCATTTCCGTGAACAAATGTTGTCATTTCCTGTATATACGATAGAGACCAAGAAAGTCCTTAATGAACTGCCCAGTAATTAAGACCAGATGAATGGAATTGAAGTTCAGGATTATTTCTGTATAAGCTTTGCTTAGACTTTCATAGTTGTTGATTGATGGAAGTTATTGTCTTCGCTCTTCAACCACAATTTTATCCTTCGTCACTGTTTGATCCTCTACTTTGGCAGGAGAGGGATGCCCGGTTACCCAAAAAAGAAAGAAAGAAAGAGAGGGTACATGGGTTCCGACTTCCAAGCCAACAGAGAGAAGCCGGTCAAGTGCCATGCCCAGCAGCTAGAACCACACGGCATCAAATCATTGGCAATAGCTAGACAAAGTCAAAAATCCTCCTGGAACTCGTCCGAATGACGACACCGTCCCATGGATGCCTTCGTAACGACGAGGACATCATCTCATTCTCCTTTCATCCATTAATTCGTAACTCACAAGACAAAGAAGACAAAGTACCACTTGAAGGAGACGATGACCAGAACCCTATAAATGCCCCCTCCCCATGGTTCCACTTCCCGGAGAATTAGCCACAGCCATTGTACTTCTCATCAAGTTTAAAAGAAGGCATCCAAAACCCACTTTGGGTTTTTTGCTCTTCAATTTTTCCTTTTCTTCCATTGTGTTTGCCATCTAGAGAGAGAGAGAGATCTATCCATGGAAGAGTTTCAGGAAGCTGACGTGCTCTGGCCAGAAGAAAAGCTCCAGCCCACCATGACCCAGGACCTCAGGAAGCTGATGTCGCCGGAGACTGGCTCCCCCCGGAAATCCAGTAAGAGTACTACTCCAATTACTATACCTTCTGTTGCTAGCAGCGGTTCTTGGAAGTTGGAATTCTTGGACCTCCGAGACGTCGATAATTGTGACATTAGCAATGGTGCTGAAGGAAAGAAAGAGATTGTGCCGCCTCACATGGTAGTCTCTCGCCGGTGCAGTGGGGAGATGCCGTTCTCCGTGTGTACTGGCAGTGGGAGGACGCTCAAGGGCCGGGACCTCAGACAGGTGAGGAATTCGGTTCTCCGGCTGACCGGATTTCTCGAGGGATGATGACCTGACTATGCTGTTGCCGGAGAAGAAAAGATGGTTGATTGTCAGGTTGAACCGTTCAACTTGATCAAAATTCAAGCAGGGGGGTTTTTTTTTTTGGGTGAAAATTAAGAGGTTTTGGTTTGGAAGTTAATGATAAAGCGTGCTAATGTGTACTTCCAAATGTTCTGTATAATTTGCTTCAATTCGGTATGTGGAAGAATCATATGAAGGTTCAACCATCTTGAAGGTTTTTAATACTCCTGAAATAAAAGAAAATTTATTGTTTGTGTCAAAAAAAAAATGAAAATTTATTGTCACAACTAAGTGTTATAACGCTTTCAATGACTAATTCATTAATTAATGGCTTTCACCTATTTTTCCTCCAATGATAAATGCAGAAATCAAGCATTTTTGCAGTTGAACCTATTGTGCATATCTGCACAGTAAGAAATAAAGAGGCAAAAAAAGAAAGAAAGAAAGATGAACGCTTATAACAGTTATTAGTGGGGACGTGTGGAATTTGTCGACTTTCTAGGAAGAAATAAGGAAAGACATCAATACAAGCTGCAGATAAGCATCAAAGTCCATAGTTTCAGTTTCTTGAAAGCATCTCATTTTGGACAACAAGAAATTATAATTGATAAGACATGTCAAACGCGTCATTAGTGATCAGCTTGATTTTAATTTTTTTTCATTATTAAGAGTATGCTTTGTTTGGTATTAGTTAGCTTGATTAGCCACTCACAGTTTTAATGGTTTTTGTTATTAATTGGTATGAACCATCTTCCATTGACTGTCAATAGCTGTCCATCATTATCTTTCGATTTCTTAAGTTAAGATTGTCCTAATTCTTTTCCTCCAAAATAGTCATTGATGGAGACTTCTTTCGAGTAACACGTCATAGGGAAACACTAATCTAACTTATCCATAATACACAGAAATCTAGCTGCATCCAATGGACGGAAGTTTTCGCCATGTCTACCATGAACTTATAGTTTCAGATTGACCTCCTAATCGATTTGATCAAAACCCATTTTTACTTTAACATGTGTCCAGAAGAAGATTTCCTCCAAATGTTCTCTTGATCCAAAGTAGCAAATATTAAAACTTCTAGTGTCAATCAAACACATACAGAACAAAAAAAAAAGAGAGAGAGAGAACAGAAAAACGAAGAAAAATCACAAGCGATTGGTAGATTAATTTCAACACAACCCATGTCACCTGTTTCTTAATTACATGTTAAAGATAAAACATTGACCAGAAACTATCATGTCTGCGGTTCTTGGCGTTTTTCCAGCTGAAACATTACATGCACACATACGACCCAAATTATAAAAAACTTACACGTCTATCACACGTGGCATTAATGTTAACTCATTGGACCAATTTTCTAGGTTTCTTCTGAGTTTGTTAGAGCAATTAATACTCTTTTATAACAGGTGTTTAATCAATCCCATACATAATACGCGTTAGTGCTTGTCACGTAACCTGTGCATGTGAAAGTGAAGTGGCTTTCTATTCTTTCTTTTACTTTTCTTACTAGAATGGATAACGATCGGGATATGGATTACGTGACAAGTGTTTCTCTTCTTCTTCTTCTTCTTCTTCTTCTTCTTCTTCTTCTTCTTGAGCAATGATTAATTATGATTGTTGCCCACAGATAAACACGTAATTCTGCTGGTTACGTGTTTACTGCTTAGTGCCTTTGTTTTTAGACTGTGTGGACTGCCATAACATGGATCTGCTGTTGTCTAGTAACATGGGTGGTACACTGATGGTGTTGCTTCTGAAATTTCTTTCCTTCTCCACTTCCGTTCAGGTGGATCTCTACGTGGTTTGGTCGCCCACGATTTTAATTAGATTTGGACTGTGGCGTGGTGGCAGATAATGATACGAAAAGGTTGAGGTGAACTGGGACTGGTGGAAATATTTATTTTAGTCTCTTTGTCATTCGAGTCTGTCTTTTGACGGAGAATTCATCATTCATGTTAGCTAGGTTTATCTGTTTGTTAAAACCTTGTTGTACGACATGGCGTGGCTGCGATGTGATAGAATCTCATTAAAAAAAAGGAAAAAAAAACTGTAGAAGTTGGAGTATAGTTTTCTTTTAGGGTTCAGATAACTAAACTGGATTGTAATCATAAACAAATAATTTCACTACGACAAAACAGCTCCAGTGCCCTATATTGTGTTAGTTCGTCAGAATAGCCTCGTGATGCTCTCCTCCTGAGAACTCTGGAAATCGGACGGTCTATGTTCACCTTTCACCTCAAAACGCCCACTAGAGGGCAAGAAAACACATGACGGAACCTTGAACGATGATGTACGATTGAAGACTCTTCGACCTTCAAGTCAGTGTAAGACATGAAGATTGTGAATAGTGGATTGCACTAGAAAGAGGGCATACTTTCCTGGTGCCTGACACATATCGTACCCTAAGGGCCTGTTGCCTGCTCATATCCACTCTCCACACGCTTCAGACAATAGCCTCGAGACACAGCTTGTTTGCATGTGTCAGTTGCATTATTAGAAAAATTCAAAATTACAAAGACTGATATCATTATAGTATTCTTGTTAGGTCCTTGTTAAACACCCTTACGAAGATATTTCATCCTTGCAATACAAGTTGTCACTAAACGAATTTTGTGAGAAAGTTTCTTCACATGTAATGTCATGTTAATTATATTAGAAGAATTTAATAAAGACATTTTTCCTTGTAATGTGCACATAATGTCCTCGTAGACTCATATTTACCACCCAAAAAAAAACTACTTTCAAGATAATCAAATTTTAATGACTAGAAGATGAATATCAGATAACAGACATAAATATTTCACCCATTCAATGTTTATAACATCAACTTTGTAAAAAAAATCTTTCATGCATTGTCAACAAAATAGAAAATGCTAGCCCATCAAAATAATACCAGCCATGCTTCTAAACAAATGCCGTAGTTGGCAGCTTCCTCACTGTCAAAACCAAGTCCTGCATCTCCCACATTGGCATTAGCTTTTGTGTAAAAGTAAAGGTCCAAAATCATGTTCTGAAGGAAGTGATTAATGACAATGAGCCAAACATAAAAAAATTGTAGAAAAGTTACATGATAAGCATACATGTAGAATAACTATAAATCCAACTTTTTGTTAGCTAAAATTGTAATGATAATAAAAAAGCTTTATCCTCATGAATTTGATTTCAAGAACGAAATTCATGGAGAATCTAGGTGTCAAGATTGAAGCATAATCTTCATAACGATAGAATGAAATTCAATGAAAAAAAACCGTAGCCTTGCAAGATGTGACCTGATCAAGATAGCCTTACATGGATGTCATAGATTATGAAAACCTTTAAGAAATGTCTCAAGAAAATAGAACGGCATAATCTTATAGTTGCCTGAATTCATTATCTGCCCATTATTTTTTATTATCCTCATTGTCATATTCACATGTCTTGGTTTTGTTGCCATCTCCAAGTTCATAAATATTAGGAATAATTATTGATTTCACACTATTTGAGCGATCCTCTAACCTTCTTTCCGTTGAAAAGACAACTTTATTTTTTTCTCCACTCCAACAGCTTCCATTAATCCAAATTCAATTATCGTCCCATGGCTTACAGATGTGTATGTTAAATACCATTAATACCCTTTTATAGTTACACTTTACCAAATGAAAACCAACCACTTTATCTATCAACATTGCGACTTATTCAAAATCGTGCATCGTCCCTACCCCCATCATCGGTGACCTGCGTCCTCACTGCCCTCCTCGTCGTTGACCCGCATCCTCCACACACTTTCCGCCACCATCATCCCTTTCCTCGTCGTTGTCGTCCCGCAGCCTTTCCATCGCCATTCCTCTCAGATCGTCCCTACCCTTCTAGCAGCTGACCCGCCTCCTTTCCACCACCATTGTCCCCACACTACTACAATTTCTTGAATTAGTGAGGACCTCTAGCGAGGAAATAGCGAGGATTTGTCCTCGTAAAATTATACCGAGGGAAAATAGCGTGGATATAGCGAGGATATATCCTCGCAATAATATTGCAAGGATTTATTGTGGAAATATCCTCACTATGTCCTCGATATATAAGTAACGAGGAAATAGCGAGGACATATCCTCGGTATTTGTCCTCGCTATATCTGCCTTAAAATTTCGACTCGCGGCCAAGTTGCCTCTTCTCTCCCACTCATCTCTTGCTCTCATCTCTCGCTCTGGTCTCTCGCCGCTACCCTTTGTTCGTCTGGTCTCTCGCTGCTGCATCCTCTGTGCCTCCTCACCGCTGCATCCTCTGTGCCTCCTTGCCGCTGCATCCTCTGTGCCTTCCTCTGTGCCTCCTCACCGCTGCCCTCTGTTCGTCTGGTCTCTCGCGAAAAGTGCGTTTGTGCCTCCTGCCTGTGCCCTCTTGTCCGTGCCCTTCGTGACTCTTGCCTCCTCGCCACTGTGTGCCTCCATCCTCCACCGATCGGGCAGAACCGCCACCTCCTCATCCTCCATTGGCCCAACACAGGTGCCTCCTCATCCTCCTACTTATGAGATTCGAACTCCAGTTACAAATACTGCTGAATGGAGTTCACATTTTATATTTGATTCTTCTTTTCTCTCTTGTCTATATTCATCTCTTTTATTGTTCTCATCATGGTTGTTAGCTATAAACAAATGCTTTCTTTTACTTTCTTATTACACTAGATTAAACAAAAATGGTGAAAGGGACCCAATAGAGGGTATGTGACAGTGTGAATGCCAAAAATCAATATGATTCTAGACGGAGTCTTTCAATTTCTAATGCTTTTAGCCTTATGGATTGAACTATCATACTGCATACTCCACCATACGTGTACACAAAGAAGTAGGATTGGTGGTTTCCCTCCACAAGTGAAATGGAATCGATCATTATTGATTGCTTCTGAAGAAAGTAAGTTTTGTGGATTATGGAGTGCTTAATACCAGACGTTTTTCCATGTTGGCTTCTCTACTAACATTCTACTCTATGTTTGGTGATGAATCTGATTTACACAGAAGAAAAGAAGCATGAGCACCAAAGTTGTCACTTATTCGCTCCTTAAACCTTGCATAATAATGATGGAAGGTGGCCTCTTCCTTCTCCTTGAAAATAAACAAGCTTAATAAAATAAATGAAAATATATAAAAAATGAAACTTATTGCTATGTGATTTTACTAACTTCCTTAGAAAAAAAATTCATCATGTTGTAAAGAGTACAAGACTGACCAATCACAATATGTCCAACACTATTGTATAATGCAAACATCTTTCCTTCATATTTAAGTAGTTTGATTACATACACTTTTTCTCTATGATTGTTTCAATTAATGGTATTGCAGTTCTGTTGCTGATTTAATTCCACTAGCTTCTTTGTTCAAGTTTTCTGACCCTCTTCTTGGCAAGTAGTTCTTTGTCGAATGTTGCTTTTGTATGTGATGCTTCAGTTCTTGTTATACTTGTTATAATTTACCATTTTCTAATATAACAACAGCCAAGCCTTAAGTGCACTATGTGAGAATGGCAACATCAAAATGTTTTCTCCATTTATTTCAATTTTCTATTTTTCAATGTGAAAGTAAGTGAATTCATATAGCATTATGTTATGCACCTGAGATGACATGACATTTTGATGCCT
>JAMKQA010034585.1:0-16396 GCA_024699735.1 Posidonia australis | reverse complement strand
CATGGCACCTCAGACGCAATCTGAACAGGAATACATGAAGCGTGTTCCATACTCACAGGCCGTTGGAAGCTTAATGTATGCAATGGTATGTACTCGCCTAGATTTAGCTTATCCTCTTAGTGTTGTAAGCAGGTTTATGTCCAATCCGGGGAAGGACCATTGGCAGGCCGTGAAGAGGATCTTCAGATATTTGAAGGGAACGTCTGATGTTTGGCTGATTTATGGCAACAAGCATAGTTGCAACATGACTGGATATTCAGATTCAGATTTTGCATGGGATGTTGATCAGAGGAGATCTTTAACAGGTTATGTCTTTACAGTTGCAGATTCAATTGTTAGTTGGAAGTCTACACTTCAGCCTACGGTTTCACTTTCCACCACCGAGGCTGAATACATGGCAATGACAGAAGCTGCAAAGGAAGGAATTTGGCTAAAGGGGCTGCTGGGAGACTTTGGTCTGCGTTTTGATAAAGCAGATATATTTTGTGATAGCCTCAGCGCCATTTGTTTGACCAAGGACAACGTGTTTCATAATCGCACGAAACACATTGATGTCAGGTACCACTTCTCAGGAATGAAGACCGCATAAAGGTTTTGAAGATCAACACCAGGGACAATCCAGCCGACATGTTCACCAAGGGCGTGATTGAGAGTAAGTTCAAGCATTGCTTGGACCTGCTCAATGTGTATGGTTGCAGTTGACCCTTCGTGGGTCATGATGTAGAGCCTAGCTCGAGGTGGAGCTATGATTCAAGACAAGGTGGAGATTGTTGTATGTGTCTTGAATTGTTGTATATTTGATGTATAAGTTGTATGGGTATTTTGGTCTTTTGACTCATGGGTTGCCTAGCTATATAAGCTTGTGTAGGGCACCCAAATGAGTATGATTTATTTGTATCCCCAAATTAGAATAGAACCACCAATGAGCTCTCCATCCCGTGGACATACCTAAGTTGGGGAACCACGTAAAATTCTGTGTTCGTTCTCCTTACACCCCCTTTTCTTCTCCACAACGTTCATCCTCCCGTTTGTCCGCTGCGCGTTCCTGGATTCCACGCACATCAAATAGTTTACAAGATAGGATAACAGACTTATCAACTAAGATGCGACAAGTGATAGTTCGCAAGGTAGGATAATGAACTTGTCAGTTGAGATGTGATCAGTAATAGTTCGCAATGCAGGATAACAAACTTGTCAATGAGATGCAGTCGATGACCGTTCGCAAGATAGGACAATGTGCTTGTCAACTGAGACGCGGTCGACGACAGTTCATAAGGTAAGACCATACGGTAAGACAACGAACTTGTTAATAGAGATGCAATCGATGGCAGTTCGTAAGATAGGATAACGAACATGTGGACTATGATGCAATCGGTAATAGTTCACAAGGTAGGATAATGAACACGTCAACCGAGACATAGTCGATGATAGTTCGCATTGTAGGACAACGAACTTGTCAGTAGAGATGAAGTCAGTGACAGTTCCCAAGACAAGACAACGAACTTGTCAATCGAGATATAGTCGGCGATAGTTCACAAGACAGGACAATGAACATGTCAACCGAGATGCAATCAATGACAGCTTGCGAGGTAGGATAACGAATTAGACAATTGAAATGCACTTGATGATAGTTCGCAAGACAGGATAACTAACTTGTCAATAGAGATGTGGGCGGTGACAATTTATATGGTAGGATTATGAACTTGTCAATCAAGATGCAGTCGGTGACAGTTTGCATTGCTAGATATCAAACTTGTCAACTGAGATGTAGTCAGTGATAGTTCGCAAGATAGGACAATGAACTTGTCAATTGAGACATGGTTGGTGGCAGTTTGCAAGGTAGGATAATGAACTTATCAACCAAGATGTTGTTGGTGATAGTTCGCAAGAAAGGATAATGAACTTATCAACTAAGACAAAGTCGGTGACAGTTCACAAGGCAAGATAACAAACTTGTCAACCAAGACGCAGCCAATGATAGTTCACAAAATAGAATAACGAACTAGTCAACCAAGATGCAGCCGGCGATAGTTCACAAAGTAGAATAATGAACTTGTCAACCGAGATGTGGCTATTGACAATTCACAAAGCTAGATAATGAACTTGTCAACTGAGATGTGATCGGTGACAGTTGGAAAGGCAGGATACCAAACTTGTCAATTGAGATGCAATCGGTGACAGTTTGCAAGATAGGATAACAAACTTGTCAATTGAGACGTGGTCAGTAATGATTCGCAAGGTAAGAAAATGAACTTGTCAACAGAGACACTATCTGTGATAGTACACAAGATAGGATAATGAACTTGTCAGGCGAGATGTGGTCGGTGAAAGTTCGCAAAGTAGGATAATAAACTTGTCAACTGAGACGCAGCCAGTGATAGTTCGCAAGGTAGGATAATGAACATGTCAACGGAGATGCGGTCAGTGATAGTTCGCAAGGTAGGAAAACAAACTTGTTAATCGAGACATAGCCAATGATAGATCGCAAAACTGGATAGCAAACTTTTCAACCTAGACGCAACTAGTGACAGTTAGCAAGATAGGACAATGAACTTGTTAATTGAGATGCGACCATTGAAAATTTGCAACATAGGATAACAAACTTGTCAACTAAGATGTGATAGGTGATAGTTCACAAGGTAGGATAATGAACTTGTCAATCGAGATGGGGCCAATGATAGTTCGCAATGTAGGATAATGAACCTGTCAACCAAGATGTAGTTGGTAACCGTTCACTAGACTAGACAACGAACTTTTTAACCAAGACACAGTCGGTTACAGTTCGCAAGGCAAGACAATGAACTTGTCAATAGAGATGTAGTCGGTGGTAGTTCGCAAGTTAGGATAATAAACTTGTCAACCGAGATGAGGTTGATGACAGCTTGCAAGGTAGGACATTGTACTTGTCAACCGAGATGTAGTCGATTATAATTCGCACGGTAGGAAAATGAACTTGTTAACAGGGATGAAGTCAGTGATAGTTCCCAAGGTAGGACAACAAACTTGTCAACCAAGATGCAGCTGTTGACAGTCCACAAGATAGGACAATGAACTTGTCAATCGAGATATAGCCGATGATATTCGCAAGAAAGGACAATGAACTTGTCAACCGAGATGTAGTCAGTGACAATTCACGAGAAAGGTTAACGAACATGTCAACCAAGACAGTTGGCAGCAGTTCAGAAGGTCGGATAACAAACTTATCAACCAAGATGTAGTCGGTGACAATTGCAAAGGTAGGATAACGAACTTGTCAACCGAGACATTAATGGTGATAGTTCTCAAGGCAAGACAATGAACTTGTCAACCGAGATACTGTTGGTGACAGTTCACATGGTAGGACAATGAACTTGTCAACCAAGATGCAGTCAGTGACAATTCGCAAGATAGGACAATGAACTTGTCAACTAAGACACGGTTGTTGATAGTTATCAAGGCCAGACGACGAACTTATCAACCATGATGCATTCGATGACAGTTTGCAAGACAGGATAACAAATTTGTCATCTGTGACGTTGTCGGTGATAGTTCGCAAGGCTGGATAATAAACTTGTGAACAGAGATGTAGTCAGTGATAATTCGCAAGGTAGGATAATGAACTTGTCAACAAAGTCATGGCCGGTAACAGTTCACAAGGCTAGATAGCGAACTTGTCAATCAAGACGTAGTCGATGATAGTTCCCAAGGAAGGACAACAAACTTGTCAATTGAGATGCAACTGGTGACTATTTGCAAGGCAGGAAAATGAACTTGTCAACCAAGATGCAGTCGTTTACAATTCGCAAGATAGGATAACGAACTTGTCAATCGATACACGATTGGTGATAGTTCGCAAGGTAGGATAATCAACTTGTCAACGGAGATACGATAGGTGACTGTTCGCAAGGTAGGATAACAATCTTGTTAATGGAGATATAGTCGGTGACAATTTGTAAGATAGGGCGATAAACTTGCCAAGTGAGACACAGTCGATGACAGTTTGCAAGGTGGGATAACAAATTTGTCAATCGTGATGTAGTAGGTGATAGTTCATAAGACAGGTTAATGAACTTGTCAATCGAGATGCATTCATTGATAATTTGCAAGGTAGGATAATGAACTTGTCAACTGAGATGCGGCCAGTGACAGTGTGCAAAGCTAGTTGACAAACTTATCAACTGAGATACAACTGATGACATTTTACAAGACAGTATAACGAACTTGTCAACCAAGATGCGATCGGGGACAGTTCGCAAGGTAAGATAATGAACTTGTCAATCAAGATGCAGTTGATGACAGTTCGTAAGATAGGACAATGAACTTGTCAATTGAGACATGGTTGGTGACAAATCGCAAGGTAGGACAACAAACTTGTTAATCAAGATATAGTCAATGAGAATTCACAAGATAGGATAACGTACTTGTCAACCGAGACATAGTTGGTGATAGTTCGCAAGGTAGGACAACAAACTTGTCAACTGAGATGCGGTCGGTGATAGTTCGTAAAGTAGAATAAGGAACATGTCAATAGAGACACAGCTGGTGATAGTTTGCATAGTAAGATAACAAAGTTGTCAATCGAGACACAACTGGTGACTGTTCGTAAAGTAGGATAACAAACTTGTTAACTGAGACATGGTTAGTGACGGTTCACAAGGAAGGATAACGAACTTATCAACCAAGACGCGATCGATGATAGTTCGCATGGCAGGATAACAAAGTTGTCAACTAAGAAATGGTTCATGATAGTTCGTAAGGTAGGACAACGAACTTGTCAATTGAGACATAGACATGTCAATCGAGACGTAGTCGATGATAGTTCGCATGGCAAGATAACAAACTTGTCAACCGAGAGGTAGTTAGTGAAAGTTTACAAAGTAGGATAACAAAATTGTTGACCAAGATGCAGGCAGTGACAGTTCTAGTGGCAGGATAACAAACATGTGATCGACGACACAATCGGTCATAGTTCGCAATGCAAGATAACAAATTTGTCAACCGAGATGCAGCTGATGACTATTCGCAAAGTAGGATAATGAACTTGTCGACTAAGATGCAGCGAGGGACAATTTGCAAGGAAGGATAACAAACTTGTCAATTAAGATGTGGCCAGTGATAGTTTGCAAGGCTGGATATCAAACTTGTCAATCGAGACATGGCCAATGACAATCTACAAGGTAGGATAATCAATTTGTCAACTAAGATGCAGTTGATGATAGTTCACAAGACTGGATACTGAACTTGTCAACCAAGACGTGGTCGGTGACGGTTCACAAGGCAGGACAACGAACATGCCAATCAAGATGCAATCGGTGATTGTTCGCACACAAGGATAGCGAATTTGTGAACTGTGATGCAGTCGATGATAGTTTGCAAGGCGAGATAATGAAATTGTCAATCAAGACGCAGTCGGTGACAATTCACTAGGTAGGATAACGAACTTATCAATCGAGACACAGCTGGTGACAATTCACAAGGCAGGACAACGAACTTATCAATGGAGATGTAGTCAGTGACATTTTGCAAGGTAGGAGAACGAACTTGTCAACCGAGATGCAATCGATGATAGTTTGCAAGACGAGACAACAAACATGTCAAACGAGATGCCATTGGTGACAGTTCGCAAGGCAAGACGTCTAATTTGTTAACCGAGATGTAGTTGATGACAATTTGCAAGACAGGATAATGAACTTTTCAACCGAGATGCGATTAGTGATAGTTTGTAACACAGGATAATGAACTTGTCAACTGAAATGTAGTTAGTGATAGTTCGCAAGGTAGGATAATAAACTTATCAATCGAGATGCAGTTGGTGATAGTTCACAAGGCAAGATCATGAACTAGTTAAACCAAGATGAAGTTGGTGATAGTTCACAAGACAGGACAATGAACTTGTCAATCGAGACACGGTCGACAACATTTCGGGAGCTGGATAACAAACAAGACAACCGAGATGCAACTAATGATAGTTTGCAAGACAGGATAACAAACTTGTCAACTGAGATGCGGCTGGTGACAATTCATAAGGCAGGATAATGAACTTTTCAACCAAGATGCGGCTGGTGAAAGATTGCAAGGCAGAATATCTGTGACCATGCCAGAACTGACTTTCATGTGAGAGAATACATGAAAACCGAAAAGATCATAGCAAGATGGTGAATACGAGAAAAGATACTCTACTCAAAAACACCAAATGAAACACAGAAAAAGAAACGATAAGGACAAAATGGAGTCGCCACCTAATCTTTTAAAATTGTGAAGACAAGAAAAACCAAATGTGATGAAACAGAAGGAAAACAATGCAAAATGAATGCAAATGTATGCGTGAATGTGCGTGCTTGCTCTGTACCTAATGGATGCAACACATTGGTCATTGTGGGCCAGAGAAAGGGTAAGGACTCCTATTACGCATCGGGAAGGTGTTAGGCACCCCCACATGCTCGAGAAATAAGTCTGTCTTGGCTTTTCGCTTGCATATGCATTGCCAATGCAAATGATCATATATGCTTGCTAAGTCTAAATGTATGTATGTTGTATGCCACGCTGATGCAAATGTAAGTGGGGCGAAAATGATATGTCCTAGGTGTGCTTAGAAGCATTATGTAAATGCTGGATCATCAGTCAAAAGGATATGACATAGTAATCATCATCACCCTAAATGCACATGATGTCATGATTACATGATAGGTGATGCAAAGATAAGTTATATGAAAATATAATGATGTAAGTGATCATGTATAAAGTGTTAGGTGAATGAATGAGGTGTATCATGCATGATGCTATGAGTCATGCATGATTAATGTAGATTAAAAATGCATGAGATGCAAGTGTGCATGCTGAGGTTTATGGCTGGATGCATGGATATGGGGTGTAGAAATGAATGGAGTGAGTGTGCAAGAGCTCAAGCCAATTGCTTGTTTTGTCCTTGGCAAAACCGCACGTGTCGACCGTGCAATCTAGATGTGCATGTGAGAGACAGAATAAGGTAGTGAACCAGTGAACTTTGCTCACTCTTAGATGAAATATAGCGATGCAAATGTCCAATTAAATGCATGGGGGCCTAGATGGGACTACTAGGAACATATTCATGTAATGGATGTAGTGTCAGGATGTGTGGATCGCTCTCCCAACCTTCGTTTACTACTGTCAGAGCTCATTGGTTCCCATGGCCATGGCTTCCATCCATGAGCCCTGATGAGCTTCGTGTTGGCTATCCGTGGTCGAACAAAGCAAGATGAGATGTAAGGGAGCATGCTTATATGCTTGGATGCATGAATGGCCTAGTGGATTCTTCCACCCACCTATGTCACCAAAGATGGGTTCCGACGCTATTGGAGGTGGAGATGATGACATGTGTGACTAGAATGCATGGTGAAATGAGATGCAATCATGCAGTGGATGACATGGTGGAGATGTTGGATAAAAAACAAGGAAGAAAACAATCTCACATAGCAAGGGAGAAGGCTACATGCAAGTGGTGGGTTGTCCCCTCGATGGTGGCTCGTGGCAGCATTCTCTAGGCTGTTATCATACAGTAGCTACAGTAGCGAGCTCGAAGGGCTATGGATTGACTAGTGGAAGGTCCGGTGAGGTAATGTTGTGGTTGGCAAGGTGTTTCAGTGAGCGTAAGATGATGGAGTGGAAATGGAGGTTCCGACCGATGATGGATGTGGTTGGGTGGTGATGAACAGCCTAGGGAGATTGTAGGATGCTTCAATGAGAGGGGAAGCTCTACTGGAAGGACTGGATATGATCTGGCATTATGAAAAGGTGCAAGGCCGAGAGGGGAAGTCGTCTGATTATTGGATGGCCGGAAGTGGTAAAGTGGTGGCCAGAATAGAGGGTTGGCGGTGGTGGTCTACTCAAGAATGGTCGGTGCACGAAGTTGGGAGTCCATAGAGGCTAGAGATCTGAGAGCCAAAAAAGAGAGCTCAAACAGTCATCCTGATGTTGATTTTGACCTACTGGAAGGTGTGAATCTCTATGGTTGCGTGTTACAAGCGGTGGCGTGTAGGGGAGTGGTAGGGCATGGTACTGAGGCTGGCAAGGCTGCACGTGGATGATGAGTAATAGGGGTGGTAGGGCGTGGCTGTGGTAGGGATGTCAGGCACGCTGGGGCAGCGACTAGAATAGCGTGGGCGACGCACACACTCATCCAAGGTACAACGAAAGCCACTAGTTGGCTAGCTTGCACTTGAAAGTCCTGCTCTTAACCCACAGCTGGGCTACGCTATCAGGCCATACATCCCATTGGCACAGAGCACAAGGGCTGGATTCTGGTGTTGGGCTTGGTGTTTAGGGTTTGCTTTAGGGTAAATTGTTGGCTTTGGGTTGGATGCTGGTTTTTGGGTTGGTTTTGGGGTGTAAAGTGGGTTTAGTAGTGGTGAAGTGCCTCGTTGTCGTTGATACGTTTTTCTAGAGAAATCCATTGTGAGTGGCAGCTAAAATAGGGTGTCTACAATATCAAACTGGTCAACCAAGATACAGTCAATAACAGTTCGTAAGATATGACAACAAACTTATCAATCGAGATGCGATCGGTGATAGTTGGTAAGGCAAGATAACAAACTTATCAACCGAGATGCAGTCAGTGATCATATGCAAGACAGGATAATGATCTTAACAACCAAGATATTGACTGTGACAATTTGCTAGGCTAGATAACAAACTTATCAATCAAGACGAGGTTGGTGACAATTTGCGAAGAAGGATAACAAACTAGTCAACCATGACGTGGCCAGCGATAGTTCGCAAAGCAAGATAACGGACTTGCCAATTGTCATGTGGCCATTGACAGTTCGCAAAGTAGAATAACTATCTTATCATCTGAGACATAGCTAGTGATAGTACACAAGGCTAAATAACAAACTTATCAATCGAGATGCAGTCAGTGACAATTCGCAAGGTAAGACAACGAACTTGTCAATCAAGATTCAGTTGTTGACAGTTCATAAGATAGGATAACGAACTTATCAATCAAGACATAGTCGACAAAAATTCGCAAGGGAGAATAATGAGCATGTCAACCGAGACATGGCTAGTAATAGTTGCCAAAGTAGGATAACAAACTGAGATATGGATGACGACAGTAAGCAGGATAATGAACTTGTCATCCAAGACATGATCAGTGATGGTTCGCAATGTAGGATAATGAACTTGTCAACCGAGACACGGTCGATGATAGTTTGCTAGGAAGGATAACAAACTTGTCAGCCAAGACATGGTTGGCGACCATTCGCATGCGAGGATAGCGAACTTGTCAACTAAGATGCAGTCAGCGACAGTTCGCAAGATAGGACAACGAATTTCTTAATCGAGATGTGGTTGGTAATAGTTCGCAAGGTAGGACAATGAACTTGTCAATCGAGATGCAGTCGATGATTGTTCTTAAGATAGGACAACAAACTTGTCAACTGAGATGCGGTCAGTGATAGTTCATAAGGCAAGACAATGTACTTGTCAATCAAGATGCTATCGGTGACAGTTTGCAAGAAAGGACAACAAACTTGTCAACCGTGATACGGTGGTGATAGTTCAAATGGTAGGACAACGAACTTCTCAACCATGATGCAGTTGGTAACAGTTCATAAGAAAGGATGACGAACTTGTCAACTGAGATGCAATTGGTAATAGTTCACATGGCTGAATAATGAAACAGCCATTGACAATGCGCATGGCAGGATAACAAACATGTCAACTAAGATGCAGTTGGTGATAGTTCGCAAGGCAAGACAACAAACTTGTTGATTGAGATGCAATTGGTGCCAGCTCGCAACAAAAGACAATGAAGTTGTCAATTGAGATGTAGTTAATGATAGTTCGCAAGATCGGACAACAATCTTGTCAACCGAGATACGATTGGTGACAGTTCGCAAGGCAAGACAACAAACTTGTCAACAAAGATGCAGTCGATGATAGTTCGCTAGATAGGATAACTAACTTGTCAATTGAGACACGACTGGTGATAGTTCGCAAGGCAAGATAATGACCTTGTCAACCAAGATGTAGTCAGTGACAGTTCGCACGACAGGATAACAAACTTGTCTAACAAGACATGGTTGTTGATAGTTTGAAGGCAGGATAATGAACTTGTCAACTGAAATGCAGTCGGTGACAATTCACAAGGCAAGACAACAAACTTGTCAACTGAGACATAGCCGGTGACAGCTCATGAGGTAGGATAAGAAACTATTCCACTGAGATGCATTCAGTGACAATTCAAAAGATAAGATAATGAACATGTCAATCGAGATGTGGCTAGTGAAAGTTTGCAAGGTATGATAATGAATTTGTCAACTGAGACATGACCAATGAATGTTTGCATTGCTAGATATCAAACTTGTCAACTGAGATGCAATCAGTGAAGTTCAAAAGATAGGATAATGAACTTGTCAACCGAGACGCGATTGATGGTAGTTTGCAAGGTAGGATAACGAACTTGTGAACCAAGATACTGTCAATGATAGTTTGCAAGAATGGATAATGAACTTTTCAACCAAGACGCAATTGGTGATAGTTCACAAGGCAAGATAACAAACTTGTCAACCAAGACGTGGCCGATGACAGTTCACAAAGTCGGATAACGAACTAGTCAACCAAGATGTGGCTGGCGACAGCTCACAAAGCAAAATAACGAACTTGTCAACTAAGATGCGACCAGTGATAGTTCACAAAGCCAACTAATGAACTTGTCAACTAAGACGTGATTGGTGATAGTTTGCAATGTAGGATAACAAACTTGTCAATCGAGATGCAATCAATGATAGTTCGCAAAACATGGCAACGAACTTGTCAACTGAGATGTAGTTTGTAATAGTTCGCAAGGTAGGACAACAAACTTGTCAATCAAAATATAGTCGATGATAGTTTGCTAGACAGGATAATGAACTTGTCAATTGAGATGCTGTCCGTGATAGTTCACAAGACAGGACAACCAACTTGTCCATCGAGACGCGATTAGTGACAATTAGAAGGGCAAGACAATGAACTTCTCAATAGAGATGCAGTCGGTGAAAGTTCACAAGAAAGGATAGCAAACTTGTTAATCAATACGCAGTTGATGACAGTTTGCACAGTAGGATATTGAACTAGTCAACTGAGACGCTGTCAATGATAGTTCGCAAGGTAGGACAATGTACTTGTCAACTGAGATACATTCAGTGACAGTTCGTAGGGCAGGAAAATGAACTTGTCAACTGAGATGCAATCAGTGATAGCTCGCAAGACATGATAACGAACTTGTCAACTGAGACATGGTCGGTGATAGTTCGTGAGGTAGGACAATGAACATGTCAATTAAGATGCAGTCGATGACTGTTCACACGAAAGGATAATGAATTTGTTTGTAACACTCGTAAATTCATTTCGTAATTATTTACATTTTTAATGAATTTATTGCTTGACAAGTGTTACCGTCCTGAGGCCTATTTGTACAATTTGTGATTTTTGGGCTTGGGCCTCGTGGGCCAACTTTAGTCTGTGTGTTCCTGTGCTTGCCCCTATGGGATTGGCACTGTACATGGTTGGTACTATGTGTGGTTTGCACTATGCTTGTGGGCCAATGTGTGGGTTTGTGTGTGGGGCCGTGTTTGAGAGACAGTTGGTGCGGCCAATGGCTATCTCATGCTTGGAGCCAGTGGATGTGGCCAATGTGCTCATGTGGGGTGTTGGTAGCCGGCACACATAGGTGTGCATGCATCTAGCTACAATGTGTGCATGGTTTTATAAGACGAGCACGCACCCTCATGTATGAGTGCACTCCTCTCCCACTCACCGTCCATCTTCTCCTTCTTCTTCCTCCTCCCTAGGCGCACACCCCCTCCTCCACCCCACCCCACCTCTCCTTTCCACCCACCTTCCCTTATCTCCTTCTTCATCCCTTATCGTATACTAGAGAGAGAGGTCGACAGTGAGAGCAAGAGGTGGAGGTGGTCGCGTGGCTTGGCATTGGCATGGTTGGACCTCCGGAGGTTGAGGAAGCTCTTGTAGAGGTCGTGCTCGCTGATGGTGGTTGGTGGTTGGCTGGAGAGCAAGTTGGGTTGTCAGAGGCCATTTTCAGGTACGCACCTCCAACCCAATGTGTAGAAATAACGAAAAATGGTAGAATTTCCTAGGATGCATGTATTCTAGGCTAAATCTAATGTTTTGGAATTTTCTGAGATTTATTGTGGCATTTATGGTGTTTGTTGCGTTTAGGTCCTTTTTGACCCCACTGTGTTTGAGAATTAATATCTTCCTGTGTGGTGAATGGATTTTCGTTTTATCTATGGGGATTTAGAGTAGACTCGAGGGTCTAAAACAGATATTTTGGGTGGAATTTTTGGTGGTCCACCCCTCGCTTCCATTTTGAACGAAATTTGTGGGTTTCTGTCTTTGGCCTATCTAAATTCTAACAGAAAACTAGGTGCGCAGCCGAGTGCACGGCTCACATGTGTGGGTTTGCCAAAGCATTGTTGGGGTGTTTTTTGAGGCTTTATGTGTAAATAGGCCCTGTTTTATGAAGGTTTGACGGTATTGGAATGTGTATTGTCATAGTGATGCCTTGCCTTAATGTTTAGGAGCCTGATTTACGAATTTATGGAGATTTTAGATTAGTTTTCCAAATATATAAAATGGTTTTTGGAAATGTTTTTCAAAGAGATATGTTGGCCTATTTTGTAAATGATTTTTACTTGTTTTCTGTTTATAGGTCGAGAGGCCATGGGACTGTTTCGTCAAGACCAATGAATGTGATGACAATCTCAGGTGATCGAGCACGTCTCCCTAGTTGAGGTCAGGGGTCGAGATACCTAAGGTGGAGATTTGTCAGGTCTTGGAGGTATGAGACTCCTTGACTATTATTTTAAGGCTAGGATTGTGGTCCACGAATCGAGGTGTTTGTGGCATGATGGGGGGGTATGTTGGTCCATTTTGGAAATGACTTTTCCTTGTTTTCTGTTTACAGGTCAAGAGGTCGTGAGACTATGTCGTCAAGACCAAGGAATGTGACGACATTCTTAGGTGATCAAACACGTCTCCCTGGTTGAGGTCGAGGGACAAGATACCTAAGGTGGAGATTCGTTGGGTCTTGGAGGTATGAGACTCCTTGACTGTCATTTTGAGGCTAGGGTTGTGATCCACGAGTCGAGGTGTTTGTGGCATGACGGGGAGGTATGATACTCCTACTGTCACTGTGAGCACTGAGGCTCGGGTGTTGTTAGGTGTGGAGGTATGAAACTCCCTCATGAGCAACGTGTGGAGGACGTTGTGAGGAGGCATATCCTGTAGTGGCCAGTGCAGATGGGACACATGCCTCGTAGCTAGTAGCATCTTGAGAGACAAGACTGCCTGCCCAGGTAGGTGTTGGCTATGTGAGGGTTCTCTAGGTGGGAGGATCGTAGGATGGTGATCACTCATGCACACGGTGACTTCACCATGACAGTGTAGTGCATCTTAGTGGCTGCTTGTGACCAGAGTTGGATTGCCTGGCGTCGGGTTTCCTGACTCACAGTGTGTTGTTTTGGCCATTGAGGGCCTTGTTTGTGGTTTTGGGCTTATAGAGCCTTTGCTTGTTGATTTGGTCGATGTAGGCCATGTTTCCTATGATTTGGGCCAAGTAGGGCCTTGTTTTGAGGTTTTCGACTTGTTGGGCTTGGTTTGTTCGTTTTTGGTAGATTTGGTGAAAATGATTTCGAAATGTTTTAAAGGAAAATAATTATAGTTTTGTTTTCCACCATTTGTGTAGGATGCATACTAAGTGACTTTTGTCACTTATGTTGTTTCTTCGTGGTTTTTAGGTTATAGGTGCAGTCGAGTGTGTTTTGGTATATAGTGCATATAGTCCAGAGTCTTGTAGCCGCACACACAGATTCCTAGTTGTTTAGATATTGTCTATTAGCTTTTAATTTCTTGTAATTTAATTTGTTTTAAATTATTGTGGAATTGGGAGCGTTACAGATTTGGCATCAGAGCGCCAAATTCACTAGGTCGCACTAGCTTATGGTGTCCTGTCTAAAGACTTCATAGGTTTTACAAGTATGGTAGAGTCCACACCTGATGTTTTCTTAATGGTTTTTTGGCTATTGTTTTGGTTCGTGCAAGTATTTTTGCCTCTCTCATTTTGTAAGATGCCTCCTTATCGTCACAAGGGTAAGGTCCCTGCCGAGGGTTCCAAGCCACATAAAGAGACAGGCGGATGGAAGGTTATTAGTACCAAACTGTGGTGCTTGGTGCACAGGATCTCCCATGCATTTAGTAGGAGTAGTTTCAGTGAGCTGCTAAACGATCTATGGTTGAGGATGTGACATCAGGGCCTGTTTATCCATTTTTATTTGCAAACCATATAATTAATTATAATATTGCTTAAATGGTTTATTAATGGATAATCTATTGTTTCTTGAATGTGTGAGCTTGTGGTTGGTTCTTTGTGTGCCTGTTTGTGATCTGGGACCAATGTGGAGTCCGGTTTGAGGATGCACAGTTGTCTTGGTTGGCGTGCCTGTCTTTTCTTCATTTTTCTCTCCTTCTTTTTCTCCTTTCCCCTTTTTCTCTCTCTGTTACGAGCCATGCCCTTCCACCTCTTTCCCCGTCTTCTTCTTCCACCAACGACGGAGGCCTGTGCCTCCTCGTCCCTTCTGACGGGATGGATGGTCGATGCCAAGCTAGTGGTGGTGGAGATAAAGAGAGGGAGGTAGAATGGGCAAAGGGGGAGCGTGGAGAGAAAGGAAAGGAAGAGAAGAGAGGAAGCTGAGGCACGAGCTGGTAGGAGGTGCTGAGCCGCTCATGGGTTCTGCCGGCCAAGGAGGTTCGTTGGATTGTCGGGAGAGTCGCCGGGCGGCTGAGCTAGGTACGTGACTCCTTTCCATTTTTCCGTTTAGTTTTATTAAGGATGGGTTAACTGCATGAAAAATCAAGAGAAATGCATGTTAAATTGTAGAAAAATCATGAAATGAATGGGAATGTGATGTATGGCATGAGAATGTAGAGATAATGCGGTTAGGATTGATGTTTCTGGGGAAAATGTGATTTTGGGGTTGAAGGCTACAGTAGTCGTTCTTGAGCCCCTTCCCCTTGTGATTTTCGTTTGAACTGTATGGTTGATGGAATCATGAATGGTTTGAGGGGTTTTGAAGTAGACTTGAGGGGTCTACACCCCATGATTTTATGGGAATTGTTGGTGAATGTTTGAGGGGTCCGATAGGGAATCCCACTTTGGGCGATTTCCACCGCTACAAACAGGGGTGTGCCATGTCTGCGAGGAATTCGGTATGCCGAAATCCTAGCAGATTAAGCCAGAACCCAGGGTTTGGCAGACCGAAATTTCACGGTCGACCGAAACAGGGGGTTTCGGCATACCAAAATATTCAGTATACCGAAACAGGGAATTTCGGAATACCGAATTGAAACTTCGGTATGCCATTTTTGCCCTGAACTTGGGATGTTAAAATTTGAATTTTAATGAATGTTAAATGGTTTTAATGGTATGGTGGGTTTATATGAATGATGTTTTCCCATGTAATGACATGGAGGCATGTGGAACCCCAAACAAATGGATTTGGGTGTGGTTTTTGGTTTTAGACCCTATTAATAAGGAAAAGATGGTTTTATGTGGTTTTGGGCATGAGACCCAATTTATGACTTTAAGCATGGTTTTCATGGCTTGAGTTGGGACCCCAGTGGAGGGTCAACTGTTACAAGGAAATAGAGTCCTGCAATGAGAAGAATGGAATGAAATGGAAAATGGTTTTGAAATGGAACACTGATAATGTGGTTGTCGAGCTCATAGCGGTGTAGGCTGAGCCTAGGTTTTCATACCTAGTTTTTCGGGTCACCGACGGTGTATGCTGAGCCTGGGTGGTTGTTCCTAGTTGTTCGGGTCACCGTGCTAGTAGCAGTGTAGGCTGAGCCTGGGCTTTTGATCCTAGTTGTTCGGGTCACCGACGGTGTAGGCTGAGCCTGGGTTATTGGACCTAGTTGTTTGGGTCACCGACTGGGGCGTCAAAGAGAGACGTATCCCCATGCACTTATGAAAATGAAATTGAGGCTAGTTGGTCGAGGCGGTGACATCCCACATGAGAATTTCATC
Organism: Posidonia australis; assembly: GCA_024699735.1. Lineage (NCBI taxonomy): Eukaryota > Viridiplantae > Streptophyta > Magnoliopsida > Alismatales > Posidoniaceae > Posidonia > Posidonia australis. Next base: position 354 of record JAMKQA010034585.1, on the reverse strand, counting down.
GCGGCAGTGCAGGAAGGTAGGGGAAGGATGTCCTCGCCTACTGCTTGTGTACCTGGTTACCCCTGATCAAGGTAACAACAGTAAAGTAAAGTGGAAATGAATAAAGAAAGAAAAATGTGATTTGATTAGGATTGGACTGATGAAATGGTCCTAAAATCCTAAAAAGCAATGATGATGTTTCAACCAGTTGCCATCTAGTGTTTATGATTTGGTTTTGAGCCCAATGGGGCATTGTGTTTTAGGCTGGATCTGGTCAGAAATGTGAATTTGAAAGTGTGTTTTGGGAAGAAATCCCCAAATATTGGAAATGGAAATGTTTTGGAAAATGAATTCCAAAGGTTTTTGAAAGAAATG
>JAMKQA010034584.1:0-10828 GCA_024699735.1 Posidonia australis | reverse complement strand
CCGAAACCAATTCGGCATACCGTTTTCTGCCATTGCAGAAAACGCCCCAGGCCTCCTTCCTCCCTTTCTCCCCCAAGTGGGAGTGAGGATCGGAGCCTCCAACCTCCCCAAGCTCGCGCGAGCTCTCCAAACGCGCGCAGCCTCCGCAGCAACCACCCACTCCACCGCTCTCTCCCAGCTCCTCATGCTCTCCCCCGGACCGAGCACACCCTCTTAAGCCCTCCGCAAGGCTGCCTCCCAGGAATCCCGCCGGCTCTTCCCCAGCTACGGAGGGGACGGATCGGCAGCCCCTCCCCTGTTAGCTCACGGGCGGAAGAAGAAGAGGGCTCACTGGCGTGTAAGGAGGAAAGGGCTCACGGGCTGCGTTGGCTCTTGCTCCCCTCTCCAACGGTGCCTAGCCCAAAGCCCAAGGCCGAAGTGGGTCCACCACATGCACGGTTCCCGAGACAGAACCGACCCACTGGCCACAGAAACGCACCACAGGGGAGAAAACAAGGGCACAACACACAGGGAAGAACCACAACCAAACAACTCAAACTGAATTAACCATTAATAAACCATATACAAATAATTACAAGAAATCCATGGTTTATATTAAAATGGAAAATCGAAGCACAGATGTTACAATATGTTAATGATGCTTTCCCCATGTAATGACATGGAGGAATGTGGAACCCAAATAAATAGATTTGGATGTGGTTTTGGGTTTTGATTCCATAAATGAATGAAAAGAATGATTTTGTGTGATTCTGGGTTTTAGACCCTATGAATGAACAAAATGGTCGATTTTGTGTGGTTTTGGGCATGAGACCCAATTTATGATCTTAAACATGGTTTTCATGGCTTGAGTTGGGACCCCAGTGGAGGGTCAATTGTTGCAAGGTGATAGGGTCTTGCAACGAAAGGAATGAAATAAAAAATGGTTTTGTCAAATGTTTTGAAAAGAGCAACTGCATATGGTTTTAAAGAGATTTATGAGATTTGTAGGAACCACAGCTAGACCAGGGTTTGCCGACAAGGGTAGTGAGACCTCTAGAGATATCGGGGATGTGTCCTTGGTTGTGGTTACCGAGTTTACGGTCTGGGGTAGGAGCCTCGAGACTGTGGTGGTACTGTAGGACCCGGGGTATGGTAGACCCGGACTACCCTGAGTGTCGGTGCTGGTCGGGTCTGGAGTTAGAGTTCCCAGGTGCTCGGGCACCAGGGTGTCGTGAGGACGCACACTGTGCTTGTACATGTGAAGGTACATTTGAAGCTGCGGCCGGGGCGGTTGAACTCTAGCGCGGGGTGGTTCACCGCGGCACTGCAGTATGGGTGTGGCGATATGGAATCCTCACCAGCTGCTTGTGGCCAGGTCGATCGCCTGTGGCCAGGGTGATGCGACCAGTTTTGAGATAAGAATTATGGATTTGTGTGTTGGACTAGTTCCTAGCCCTGATTTGTGATGAATTGTGTTAATGGATTAAATGATGCTTTGGGTAGGAAAACTAGATGCAATGGTTTGCTTTCCTTGAGTCGTGTATAAAGATTTGTTAATGATCATAAGGTTTTGAAAGAAAAAGAATTGTGATTTGGTCAGGATTGGAGACTTATGAAATAGTCGTAAAATCCTAGAATGAAAGGATGATGGTGATTTTACCAGTTACCAGCCTGTACTTATGAATTAGTTTTGAGCCCGTGAGGCATTGTGTTTTAGGCTGGATTTGGTCAGAAATGTGAATTTGAAAGTGTGATTTTGGAAAGAAATCCCAAGTATTGAAAAAGATATGTTTTGGAAAATGAATTCCAAAGGTTTTAAAGGAAAATGCAAAGGTGTGGTTTTGAAAGAAAAGGTGATTTTGGAATGAGTTTCCAAATGCTTTGAGAAAAGAAAGGAAACATGGCTTTTGAAAAAGCATGGATTTGGGATTGAATTCCCAAATGATTTTCCAATAAAAGAAAAGAGGATTTTCAAAAAGAAAACCAAGTTTTGAAAAACAAAAGAAATGAGTTTTTACGGTTTTACCGAGATTTTGTGGTTTGTATGTTTGGGGCGCGTACTTGGTGACTTAGATGTCACTCACGCGTGCTCAGTTGGCTTTTAGGTACAGATCGCGTGCAGTCGAGTTCCGGTGCAGGAGTTGGAGCTTCTAGCCGCACATTGTGATCCTGAAGGTGAGCCTTAGTTATTGTTATTTATTGTTTCTGTAATTAGTGTAATTATGCTTGATACTGTGTTTTGGTAGCGTGCCTGGGATCGGAGCATTACAAAAGTGCTTCTCTAATTCTTTGGAGATAATAGCTGGGGAATAGGTCATGCTGTCCCTGATGTTTAGGGAATAAATGGCATTTATTCTCCTTCTGTTTTTGACCATTTTATGAAAGAAGGATGTGTTTAAGTCTCCTTCTTTTAGCCATTGAACTCTGGATTTTTGCTTCCAATATGCTTCTTGTTCTTGAAGCAATGTATAATGTTCAGCCATAAGATCCCTCTTTTGAGTCAAAAGATTTTCTTGAATCCGAGAAGATTCTACTAGGGAATCTATGTGAGAAATTTGGAATTCAATGGATAATTGTCTATGATTCCTTTGCTCTCTTATTGGTCTAATCCAGTTTATTATCTGTTTTTTTTTAAATGTTTAAGCCTGTATGCAATTTTTGTCACAGGTGAGGGGAAGGCACAAATACTGTAAGATCTTTGCCAACAATATTCTATGAAAGGCTTGAATCCCTCAATGTGAAACCATGACTTGTAAAATTTAAAAGGAGTAGGGCCCCAGTCTATGGGTGTGGTGTTAAGAATGATGAGAATATGATCAGAAACTACCCTGGTCATTCCCAGACAGTAAGAATTGGGAAATTTGTTTGCCCAATCCACTGATACAAGAAATCTATCTAGTTTAACCATTGTTGGTTGGGTTTGAAGGTTTGACCAAGTGTATTTGAAATTGTTTGGAGATAAATCCACCAGGTAGTTATTTTCTATGAAAGCATTGAAATGTTTCATGTCAGATGTTATGCCACTTCTGGTAGAGTGTTCATGTGAATATTTGATTAGATTGAAATCTCCCCCAATGACCCAGTTAGAATTTACCATTTTACTGAGGGAGTTTAATTCCTCAATAAAATCTGTTTTTAGTCTAGGTTCGCAGGATCCATAGACCTCTGTGAGCCACCAATCAAAGCCATTTGTATGATTTCCAAAATTCATAGAAAGACTATAGGTAGCAGCTATTGTATTACACAAATTTTAAAAATCTGTCATCCCTTCCAATAAGTATTCCCCCAGAAGCCCCAAGTGAAGGAATAAAGGACCATTGATTTAGTAGGCCTCCTCCTAGAGATCTGAGAATACTTGGGGAGAAAGCCTCTAATTTGGTTTCACTAATAACATGAATGTTGCATTTATTAGATCTAACTAAGTTACGAATAGCTCTTTTTTTTCCACTAGCACCCAACCCTCTTATATTCCAAGCAGAAATGATCATTGATATTGGGGTGAAATATAGAGAGATGGTAAGTTCTCAACCAGGCTAGCATTGTCATTTAAATCAATGCGAGCTAATCCCTATTCTGCTCTAACAAAGTCAAGAAAATTCTTAGCTTCTTCTGTGGTATTTAGCAAAATACCTATTTTTCCACAAAAACTGTTAAGTTGATCATATGACTCCCAAGTAAGGGCATCATTCAAAAGATAGCTAGAGTTATCTACATAATTGGAACTAGCAGAGTCTGAAGTACAGGTTGTAACAGACTTATTTAAAAGTGAATCATTATACTGTAGAGCATTTGTGGCTGAGTAAGAAACAATATTACCTGGGACATGAATGGGGGTTGATGGGTGGGTCTCAGAGGCAACTTCAGAAGGGCCTCCCAGCTCGTCCTTCTCCAGACAATCATAAACTGCTAGAACCTTTTTAAATTTGGCCATAGATAAATTTCTAGCTTTAATTTCTGCCATCACAAATTTGGATGTTTTATCCACAATATGATTGGTCTCAGCTTGAGGAAGATGGGTGTATTGGCTGGCTGGATAATTGTGATCAGCCCTTGAGGCTGGGGAAGGAGTAGGCAAAATGCCAGTAGAGTTTTGTGAGGGATGTATAGTGGGATTAATAGGTCTAGTCCAAACATTCTTACCATTCCTGGAGTTCTTATTTCCTTTACCTCCTCTCCATCCTCTATTATTTTTGAAAGGTTTACGGATAGGATGGAGACCGCTGGATCCAGATGGGGATGGGGTAGTCTTAGTGAGCCAAGCAGGGAAAGAATTTGTGGTATAATTAGGAAAGGGAAGACTAGAGGGACAGATATCCCAGCTACGATGATATTTGATAGGGTAGACGAAGTTAACAAAGGCAAAGAATCGACAATCAGGAATGTCTTTCCCTGGGTGGACTCTAATTCGAACTCTAGAATACCCCAGAAATTTTGCAAATTCCATGGATAGGTCTACTTCTAGCAACTTAGCAAAATCAGAGATCATATGATGAAATATGTCTATATTCCAGAGATGGTGTGGGATACCTTCAAGCCTAATCCACACCCCTTCTTCCTTTAGGGTGAAGACCGCATTAGAGTTGGGGGACCAGGGTATGAAGGAGGCGGAGATCTTCTGGAGAGATGCTCCGTACAAGTTTAGATTGTCATTTCGAGCTTTTGTAGAGGGAAAGACCAATAGAAATTTTCCTGGGGGGAAAACTTGTACCTCTACTTCAGAGGCGTAGGGCCGACGTGACCTGATATGATCCACTAATGATTCCATGGTTAGCTGAGAGGAGTGGGAGGTAATTATAGCACTGCGAGACAAGACTAGGAAGTGGTCACACACTGTATCAGAAGGAGGTAAGATTGTGGGGTTGTGAGGAGAGAAGCCAGCCATACTGTGAGTTTTCTAGGAGGAGGCTTGATGGGCATGAGAAAATTTACAAATAGCTATAGAGTGAGTAGAGGATTTACACCTAAACGAGGTTCCAGCAAACTTACAGTTTTTCTAGTATGACCCCGAAGGCCACAGTTAAAACACCTACCAATTGAGCGACAGAATCTTACCCGAGGAGAATAGGACTTCTTCCTTGCGACCACCTTCTTGTCTCCTACAGAGTGCTTTTGGGAGGCGGAAGGAGTGAAGTTCCCAGACAGGACTCCAGCCTCAGGAGAACGGGGAGGGGGTTTTGCAGGAGAGGAAAAAATTGCAAATTTGTTTTCGGCTCCAAAATATCTTCCCTCTGAAGGAGAAGGAGCGAGAAACGAAGTATTGTGATGATATCCTATGTCAGAGTATATTTCTATGTCAGAGTATATCTCTGTGTCAGAGATATGCTCCGCAATACACGAAAGTCCACCGGAGGAAGAGGGGAATTAGGGGTTATTCTCATAAAGTTTATGAGTTGCATACGGCGAATTATTATCATGAGAGAGAAAAGGACTGTGTGCATTTATATCAGAGTAGGTACAACTGTCTTCAGGGGACACTGAAAGGCTCGCCAAAACTGGGGATGTGATAGTATTATCAATAAATTTACATGATATGCTTTCCTCAGCGTAATTAGCAGAAGGAGGATAATGCTTAATTACCTGATTTGTTGTAATAACTGGGGTTTTGTATGCCGTATAATTCCACACGGAAGTCGAGGAGGTACTTGACATCCTGACGCATCTGTCAGGACCTGGGGAACATGCCCCCAAGGTTATCCTTTGATCGGAAGGGGAAACGACGATCTTGTGGCCGTTGACCGGAACAGGAGACATTGATGGCGAGAATAATGCCGTCTGGAGAGCTCTCATGGAAGGGAAAGAGGGGGAATTTTCCCCAACCAAATTCAGACAATAAGATATTTCAGAGAGATCTAAAAGGGAGGACTCACTGTTTCTCTTCTCCTTCGAATCGGAATCACAAATAGGGTTGCTGGAGGATACGTTGCAAATAGCAGACCATTCAGTATGCTTATTCCTCTTATTAATCATAGAAGCATGATCTGAATAATGGAATACTGATAAACAAGGTCTAAATAAAGTAATATCAATATTCAATCCATGAGCTAAATCACATCTAGTAAGAAAACACCACCGACAGAAAGACAAGCTAACTGGCATATAAAGATTATCAACAATCCTATCCAGACGTTTTCCCGATATCGACCCAGGGAACAACATAAGCTCTGATGCATATTGAAACAACACAAATCGCCTCCGATCTGACCATTCAAACCTAAAGCCCCTCGTTCGCTCCTCAGAGCTAGTAGATTCTGAGAGGGAACCAAAAGGGGTTTCAGGAGAAACAGCAAGAGGGGTGGGAAGGAACTTCCCAAAGGCGCATACCTGGGGCATGGGTGGTAGAGGGGGGGGGAGATTTGGCCGACCTGCGGGGAAAAGGACAGAGATCCGCATCGTTGGGAGTTTCTTCTTCGACCTCTTGAAAGCCAACCAGTCGAAAGACGTCACTTTGTGGAGTAGATCGCTGGAGCGGAGGTGGCTGGGGTGTCGTCGGCGCGAGGGTTTCTTAGTTCGTTGGAGGGAGAAAATCGAATGTTATGCCATGTGACATGCTCTTGATATATGCTCGAACTATATGACATGCTCATAATATCCATGTGACATTCTTTTAATATTATAAAACACAAAATTATTTCATTATATGTTTTTTATAGTAATATAGATTATGTTAAAAAAAAAGTAGTGTAGATTACGTGGTCAATTTTGATTCTTATTTCTGTTTGGACTGTATGATATCGTTCTAGACGTGAGATAACCACCCAATGTGAACATCTTTTGTCTTGGTCAAGGGAAAGCATGTCAGTGACTAGTGAACCAATAGCAGATTAATTACGTTGGTCCTTCACGGGGTCCCCAAACTTTATGATCATGCGTGCACATGTTGTTCCACTCTTTTCTTTCCTTCTCATATTTCCCACATGCTGATGGATGAAATATTTTAAACGTGAGACCACATCTTAAAGCTGAATAGAATAAACACCGAAAGCTGATGAATTTTCCCAAGTTAGCATCCGTATTCCTGTGGTGATCAAGAATGTTGAAGTCAGAAGTACCCTTCTCTGGTAGGCAAAATGATCAAGTAGAGACTTTGATGCCTCATAACTACTCCCAGATGGTGATGGAGAAAAACGGAACGCTTGATTGGAGAGACTGAGTCTTTGATTTGAGTTACATCTGGCTTCCTTGAAGTGCGAAGGTTTGTTTTTTTTTTTGAAACGGTTAAATTAAATTTCATTTCAGTGGTCCAATAAGTCAAGTAAAAGTATTACCATGTCAGAATTATACAAAACTTGGAACCAAAAGTTCCAGGTAGAAATGGATCGATGTTTGAATCCAATTTAAGGAATACCATAGAAAGATACTTGAAGAAATAGTGTAATTGAGATGTAACAAAACTTCAAACCTCAAAGTTCTCAATGGTATTTTGAAAATTTCCTGTATCCACTCTAGGAAGCTCAGCTTCCGGATTACTTTTGGAGGATGAAGGAATAGAAGTAGAAGTAGGTTGCTCCACCATTTGTGAAGCCATAGCAGTAGTATATTGATGCAACTCTTCCTTTTCAAAGCCTGAAACAAGCGTTTCTACCTAAGAATTCATTAGTGAAATAATATCATGAATGACAAGAGTATAGGATATATTAGTGTTACGAAAAATCCTATTATTCCTTTCTTTCCAAATCAACCAGAGAATGATTTGAAGTAAAATCGTCCAACCATGTAAAGTTAAATCTAATTTGAGATGAGGTAAAGAATGGAATAAGTCCGCAACTCGAAAAAACCTGGATATAAGTCAGCTGCCAAGAAAAAACTCCAGACATGCCTAATATATATGCAATTTAGAAAAAGATGATTATTGTTTTTAATATGTGCAGAACAAAAAATACATAAGGAAGGGCCTTTCCAACCTCTTTTAATCAGATTTTCCTTTGTCAAATTTTTATTTTTAATAACTAATCAAGAGAATAGTTTGACTTTCAATGGGGTATTACTTTTCCAGATGCATCTATAAAAAGGATTACGAACACCTCCATCATTTAACAGACAATAGTCTGCCTTCACCGTATATTTTTTATCCTTGGAAGGTGACCAAATCAAGATATCCTCTCTGGCAACAAGATTCAGAGATTGCAGTATGTTATCAAAGAGTTCTAACTGTGATTGCAGTAACATAGGATCACACAGAGAAAAATTGGACATATCAAATAGTTTATTAAAATCAGATCTAAAAAGGTCCAAAGTTGCTTTAACAGAGGCCTTCTTGAATCTGGCTAATCTATATAGTCCAGGAAAGATATTTTTCAAAGAAGTATCATTCCACCATTTTTGTTCCTAAAATATTGTGTTGTTACCATTACAAACATTGGAAATAGTAAAACAGTTAAGGAAAATATAGCATTGTTTGATGCTGCGCCAAAGAGGAGAACAATTGGAAATTGAAGAATTCAAAATTACTCCAGGTCCACTCCTATGAAGATATCTGACCCTTAAAAGCATTTTCCAAATAAGACAGTGGTAGTTAGAAAAAAATTGCCATAGCAGCTTAGCTTTCAAGGCTGTGCTGAAATTCCTTAAGTTAATGATCCCCCAACCATTTTGTTGTTTTGATCTACATAGATTAGACCATTTAATTAAGTGCGAAGGTTTGTACCTTGAGAAAAATTGAGCGTCTTCGTTGAGTATTTCAAGTTCTGAATGCAAACTAACATGTGCCACTAGAAGTGTAAGGTTTGCTAAACAAAAGTTCTTGCCAAATTGCTGCTTTTAAGTGATTAACATCAAACACGGTGGCATCCCCTGTTAAGCTTTCTTCCTGTGCTCCTCCTCCCGCTCTTTCTTGTGCTTCCGAGGTTTCATGCTGCAACCCTCTGTTGACTGACGACTGGAGTGACTCTTGGAAGAAGGTTTCCAGGAGAAAATCTGTCTCCCCTTGGGAGCCTGCCATGGCCTCTTCTTCTCCCTATAACTCGACCTCTTCTGGCCTCACCCCTCACAACCCTACCATATTATCTCCAACTGAGGTAGTCTGTAACCAATACCAATACTTGTCTCGTAGTGCTATTATAACTGCACACTCTACCAGCCTCTCTATGGATTCCTTGTCTGAGCATATTCGAACTTACTAGACTGAGGTTTCTGAGATAGATATACGGACCTTCTCCCCTGGGAAGTATCTTCTAGTATTCCCCTCTGTGAAAACTAGAAATGATGCTCTTAACACCTATGGAGCAATGCTTCAAATGATATCTGCCTCCTTCATTCCCTGGACTCCCAATTCAAATGCTATTGGTACCCTTAAAGAGGAAGGTTTATGGATTAGGCTTGAGGGCATTCCACATCATCTGTGGAATGTAGATGTTTTTCGACACATGATAGCTGGTTTTGCAGATCTTCTGGAGGTAGACTTGTCCATTGACTTTGTTAAATTCTTGGGTTTCTCTCGAATTAGAATCAAAATCCACCCTGGTATGGACATACCAGACTGCAAATACTTTGCATTTGGAAAATCTATTTACCCTATTAAATTCAGGAAAAGTTGGGATATATGTACCACTTCAGACACTGCTCCCAAATCCTCTAATATATGGCCTCCCAAGTCCTCCAATTTTTCTTCCTCCACAGGATTGAATCCGACCCGGAAACAGTTCAAAAGCAACAACGGGTGGAGAGGAATCAAGAATAATAGGGTTGCTAGAACTGGGAAACATGTGTGAACCAGACCTATCAGTCCTACTCAAATTCCTCGTTCAAAAGCTACTGGTATACTACCAACTCCTTCCCTTGCTGCTAATCAACTCCCTCCTTCCCCTGCTGCTTACCATAGGGATCCATCCATTTCTGCATCACATGTCACTCTGCCTTCCAATTATACACATGAGGAGGATGAAAATTCCAAGTTTATAGAAACAGAAGTTAAGGCCAGGAATTTAACTTTGGCAAAATTTAAGAAAATTCTGGCAATTTATGATTGCTTGGAGAGTGATGATTTGGGTGACACTGGTACTAGCGAAGCGGTAGCTGCTCCACATCCTCCAACTCTTGTTCATGCGCCAGGATTTGAAAAAATGGACATCCTACAATCGCTGTCCACACTCAAGCAAAAAAAAGAATGGGAGCTTGCACCATCAGCCTCCCAGCAAGACGGGGACATCAGTGTATCCACGCCTGCCCATATGGAGGAGAATCCCACGAGCTGATTAACTATTTGTTAATCGTTCTATGATTTTGAGTTCTGGATTGTATTTTGAAATACTTCTGACATTATCTTTTGATTTTGGTTCCCTTGGTACTGTAATATAGACTTCTGTCGAACTTCCTTTCTTATAATTATAAAATTTTACCGTTAAAAAAAAAAAACATCAAACACGGTGGTGCATCCACATGTTTTCATTTATTGTTCCATATGCCCTTTTTTTTTCTTTTTCTTGGTGGGATGCTACTGCGAAATCAGAAAAATGCTTCGACGTCTGTCTATCAACTCTCAATACTTTGAAATTCCGAAAAATACATTTCAGGTTACTCCTCTCTCATTATATGGCATACCATAACACCATCAAAACCACGGAAGCCTGCAGATAATTATTGAAGTGATCCAAATTTTGAGAAGTTGAACTATAGAAATTGGAACAAAATCTTATTAACAGAAAACTCTAACCTCAGTGGCTGGTTAAAAACATCCTGGAGACACCCTTTTTGTAGGATACTAATGCTTCTCTAGAGGGGGGGTGAATAGAGATTTTCAAGTTTTAATTAACTCTTTGAACTTTGTTATACAATCTGATTAGTCTTAAGAGTTTAACACACAATCAATCAATCAGAAAGACACCAAGAATTATAGTGGTTCAGCCAACCCCGG
>JAMKQA010034582.1:0-12701 GCA_024699735.1 Posidonia australis | reverse complement strand
ACAGAAGTAGCAGACAGAAGCTAAGCTCCACCGAGAGAGGCATGTAAACAACCTTACTCCTACCTTTTAGCTTGGAGAGGAGTAGAAGCACGCACTTACTATGCCCAAATGATCAAAGGGACTAGCCACCCCTTCAGCACAATAGAAGTAGTAGCCACCCTCCTCAGTATAAGTGTTTATTACCTTCAAGCAGGAGTAGGGTCTGTTAGCATGGCTATGAGGGAGAAAAGAAAATGAATCCTCAAAAGAGTAGGTATAGGACCCTAAGTATTTAACACAAGGCCCATAAATCTGAAGGAGAGCCACCAATAACCCAAGTGCCTAGGTTAGTATCACATGAGTCGAGGGCAGTGTCACCTCTTATCGCAGGCAAAACAGGCATCCTTGGCGCTGAGGGCATCAATCTATCAATTAGCCATTTCTTTGTATTTGCACGGCATTATTTGTTTTGTAAAGCATCTTATTCGCATCTCGACCAGGGGCATGTCAATTGCCTTATGAGTCGTGTTAGCATTTAGCTAGAGCGCATTTTTTAAGCATAATTGCAAGCATTATTTTTCGCATTTCGACCAGGGGCATGTCGGCTGCCTTATTAGTCGTGTAAGCATTTAGCTAAGATGCATTTTAGTCAAAGCATAGATTGCATTCACTTTGCAAGGCATTTTGTTCGTATTATGGCTAGGGGCATGTCAGCTATCTTATGGGTCATGGTCTAAGCAAGCGGGCATTCAGCCAGGGGGCATGGTAGTCATTTCTTTTAAACAGAGGAATTCGAAATCAGAGACATATTGATCCTGGTTAGCTGATATGAACTTGCAAGAATCAGTGAACAATGCAAAGCAACATCAATGTTATTATGTTCTATCAGGAGTACAAGCATCTAATCAATTCGAGGCCTCTTTGAGCTGCTAGCCTCCTTGCTATCGCTGCCACTAGGCGTATCCTTGCTCGAGGTCCACGTCTCTCTGATCTCCACCTCATACCTAGCTATGCAGCCCGAGCCTTTGACGAAAGAAAAAAGAGAAGACTTGGTGCCATCGCTCATCAGTCGGGCCAACCTAGCAGTGGATGCATTAGAGCCCGCTGCATGCTTTTTCAGCCTATCCGGGTAGGGGCTTTGCTTTATGGAGTCCTGGCAAAAGCCGAACTGGCGAAGAACCCGGACGGGATGGACACCACACCACCAGAGAATCCAGGGAGGACCACGAGTTGCATGTTCGTGGTTTTGAAAAAGGTAGTGAAGTTCTGTGACACAAAAGATATGATGCACCACGTCACAGAATCTGCATAGAGATTCCGCAGCTTTTCACACAATTCTAGCACCCCCGGAAGTGACCTCGAGTGATAGGTACGGCTGTAGGCCTCGAAGATGCAAGGCCAGGGACGCAGAATCTTCACCCCCATGTGAGCAGCAAACCAGACCTGGCAAAAAGGAGTTATGGTTATTTAAAGCACAGTAGAATGTTATTAATGGTCAGATGATCTGCTTAGCTGCACCAGGGCACCACATCCATAAAAGTGGTGAGAGCACCTCGAGGCCCGGTCCAAGCCTACAAAAGTCTCAGCAAGCAGAATCGAAGCCAGGTCAATTTTGTGAGCCGTTACAGCCCAGGCTATCTCGGCCACCTCAATGCCCACAGTTGTCCGGCCGTGACTGAAAATTAGTTCCCCGAAGAAGTGCAGTACGAAGCAGAAAAGCCACAGAGGGTTCGAGGAGCGAGCACCAATGGTGCTGTCGAAGTAATCCAGACGTATCATGGGGGTAGAACCATCCCGGTAGATGATGCTTTTCTCACATTCTTCCTTGGCAACGCCAGTGAGGCGGCTCACGACGTGGACATAGCTGTCATGGCAGAAACACGCAGAGGGAGACAAGAATGGCGATAAGCCGTAAATGCGCCTGACCTCCTCCAAGGTGATAGTCATTTCCACCTGCCCGAAACGGAACACGTGCAAAGCTGGCCTCCAGAAACGGGCCATGGCACATAGCAGGTGCCAATTGACCTCTACTTTGGCAATACTGAGGAGGGAGGATGATATGCCCCAGGTCTTCTGCTATTCACGATCAGTATGCGTCAATCCAGCTACGTAGAGCATCCGAGCAGAATTTCGGGGTCTCCATGGTTGGATAACTCTGCAAACATCAGCCATAGCAGTAAGAAATGCAGAAAATTCAGTGGCATATTGCATGCAAGATCAGGTGTAAAGGCATACATGAAAATCCTGTTCATAAGAGACAGAATGCAAGAGGAACCAAGGAAAATCTGCCAATGTAAAGCAAATACAAATACAGAAATCTGAGGCAAATCTACCATGCAAGACAGAAACGAAATTTGTCATCCTGATGCAATATAGACGAAGAATTGCAAGGAAAATCTGTGGTGACGCAGGGAACACGCATGCAAAGAATCTGCTAAATCAAAAGAGAAGAAAATCCGCAGAATAGCATAGATGCAGAGAAATTTTATAACATAATACAGAATCTGCAAAAGCTAGCAAAGATAACAGAAAAAGCTTGATTAAATCCAGCAGAATATAGCTATAGAGATCATGCGAGGACATATGCTATGAGATAGGCATAAGCAAAATTTGCATGAAGCAAAACAGCAGAAAAATGGCAGTATATCATGCCATGATGCGTCCGTGCTCAGAAAACGGGGTTGCTGTAGCAAAAACCGAGGTCTGCTGTCCTTTTCTTCACGAGAGGCCGCGGCTTTTCTCGTAAAACACGAGATTCTTATAGGGAAGCAGCAAGGTTTTGTATCAGGAAAGGAAACAAAACTCGCCATCTCTGGGGATGCACTTATATGGCGCAAGAAGCTACCGCACCTAGGCGGCGCACCTAGGTGGCGTACATAAGTGGTGCCCAGAAAAACAGGAAAATTCAGCAGCATCATTTCAGATTGTCTACCTCGCCAAAATCGGCGCCATTTGCTTAATCCAGCATGGGAGTACCTGTTTGCATACAACCTGCACATACAAAACCCCGAAGGGCACATTGCAAAATATCCGGGGATATCTTATACATTTTCAAAAATGTTACACAATGTTTTTACAAAGTTTTCAGCAAAATACAAAAGGATTACACCTCCTCTGAGTCTTCCTCATCAGCCGCCGCCTTTTGGAAATACTCAACTAGGGTCCTGTTGCCCTCTCGAACAAGTCGGCGTGACCACTGAGCAGCAGCGGCAGCCTGAGAACGAGGAGCAGAGTTGAGATCCGCTTGGGTGACCTCGGTGTCTGAACAGTCCTCCTCAGGTGCTTCCCTGGTGAAGTCCCCGCTGGTGTCTACATTCGCCCTCTCGGCAGGAAAATCTTGCTGCAAAAAGCAAACTTGTGTTAGCAATAAGAAATTTTAAATATAGCAACAGTACCAGGATAGGGAAGCATACCCGGACAATGTTGCGCCAGTGCAGTTCCTGCAAAACAGCAGAGGCATCAGATATGTTCAGTAAGGCAGTTTGCAAAGTGAAAATCTTACCCGCTTGCGGCGGATGTCAGCATAAAAGGTTCCAAATTGCTCCTCGAAGCCCTGTGCATTAAAGCAAGTATCAGATTATCATAGTTCATGCAAAAGCAAAGGAAAGTAGAGCAGAGATGGAAATTCTGTACCTAAGCCCAGCTAGACGCATACCACATCCCGCACTGGCTATCCCGCACAGCCTCTTCAAATAGGTACGGCTTCCCTACACGCCGGTACCAAGCAAGGTAGTCTGTATAGTTGACTTCTCGAAGGACGTGCCTATCCTGAGAAGCCACGGCAACTGCATGCCGGCGCCTAGTAGCCAAGCGAGTCGTGGCGGGGAGGTCCATGTCAGCAGGAGGAGGGGCAGGAATGCAGAATACATCTGAGAATTGTTGCCGCACACGCCCTGGGAGGTAGAGGCCCGACTTCTTCATGCAATAGAATCTCACTTGTTTGTCCCTTAGAATGTGGCCAGAGTTCAAGGGAGCCCAGTTGAAGCCATCATACCGAGCAAATGGGTGTAGGTGAACCTGTTACAGAAACAGAAATTGTAAGCAAGCAAAGGAAATACAACAGGCATGCAAAGTTAAAAAGCGGAGGTGACTTACATCCTCGAGTTCTACCAGGTCTAGCAAATACCGGTAGGACTCATAGCTAAACACCCCAGCAGCGGCCCGGTGGTCAGGCTCGACCCACTGGCGGGGAAGGGGCAAGAGCTCGTCCCAGGGGCGGCTAAAGCAATGCCCCCTGGTGATGTGCTCCATGATCCAGTACTGAAAATGCAAGCAGGGTAGTTTATCAAATGTAAAGTGTAAAGTTTATTCAGCAAAGTAACACAAGCGAATACTTACAGTCAGCAGAGGGTACAGCCCCACATAAGAGCGGCGCCCGAGCTTGACCATGTTGTTGAGCCCATAGATCAACCAGGTGTAACTAGCACCAGCCCAGTCATAGTGATCCAGGTGCTCCAGGTTGGTCAAATACGCAATCCAGTTAGCATGGATACAGTAGGCCGACGAATCGCAGAAGATCAAAGCCAGTAGCTCCAGCAGATAATGCCTCAGTACAAAATCCGCTTCCTCACAGCCAGGCTCGGGGTTGGGCCAGAACTTGTCCCATTCCCTTAACCACCCCACTGTGATCATATGCTTCCCCCTAGGCGGCTTAGGAGGGACACAGCCGAGATGTGCAGGCGTGAGGTGGAAGCCATGGGTGGTCTAACCAATAATGGGCTCGTCACCAAAAGGAAAGCACGTCAACAGAGCCCACTGATCTGGCAGAACAGTCAGCTCGCCAAAGGGGAAGTGGAAGGAGTGTGTCTCGAACTACCACCTTTCCACCATGGCCCGGAAGTAGTTGTAGTGGCCATGGATGATGGGAAGACGCAGTAAACCACCAAACGGAGACTGGTGATGGAGGAAGTCCTGCAGAAACTCCGACAAACAATGGAAATGCTCAAGCATCAGACCCCAGTGGTATCGCATGATCCGGTTTGCATCCCCCTCCTGAAATGTCAAATACATGTTTTAGGACCAGGTCAGAAGCAAAGCACAACAGTAGGAAGCAGAAAGCAATTTATAATGAGCACAAAGCAGAGAAATTACCTCAAACTCGGGGCTCTCGCAGATATGACGGTCACTCAATAGCCACCCCTCGAAGTTTCTAGACTCCTGGAAATGCAAGTAACAGAGAATACCGGACTTAAATGTTTTTTTATTCAATTCAAGCTTACCTCAACAGGGATAGCGGGTGTCGAGCTACTAGAGGCCCGCGACCTCGAAGAACTGCCTCCTCATCCGGAACAAGAACTAGAAGGCATGTCCCCCGAAGACTGTGGGGTTCCCGCCTCGGGAACTGAATCATCCTGTAGACAAAAAGTCGAACAGCAGCAACAAGCGCGATAAGATGGAAAGCGTCTAAATTAAATGTGGCATAATAACGGACTGCAAGATATTTTGATAAAAAGATTGTGGCATGTAATGGCAGAATGCAAGCATACGGTTATGAATTAGTGCAAAAATCTCAAGCAGTTCAACGCAAAGCAATTGACAGAAAAATCAGAAATTAAATGCAAGCAATGGCAGTATGTGCAAATCCAGCAGCCACCGTCGGAGCAGCCCGCCAGAGCATCACCGGTAGCCTGGAGTGCCACTAGCAGCCCGCGCATCCCTTGGCATGCCCGCACTCCCCAATCCAGCAGCCACTGAGCGGAGAAGTCCGCCGGAACCCATGACTGCAGCGGCCAGCCATCGCGCCCACAGCCCGAGAGTCAGCCACCACGCAGAAGCCCTAGCCGCTGCACTCCGGAACCCGCAACCACAGCCCGAGCCTGCAATTCCGCCACCGCAACCCGCGCGGAAGGGGGCCTACCGCCCTAGGTCCGTCGGGGAACTCCAATCGTCGACCACCCGCAACGAAGAGCAGGGCATACACAAAAAAGTGGGGGAGGAAGAATCGGAACTTACCCTCACCGACGAGCCGTGGTCTAGCCAGTCCTGGAGGGTTTGGTCCATGCCGCCGCCGACCGTGACGCCGCCGCAACCGCTCCGCACCACGCTGACGCGCCTCACGCGCGCACCAGCCAGGAGCACCCCCTCCGCACACTCCACAAGCGCCGCCGCTGCAAGGGCAGGAAACCGCTGTCGCCGCTGTAGGAGGAGAGGAGGAGGAAGACGCAGCCTTCACGTGAAGAAAGATGAGGATGGAGAAGAGGAAGAGGCGCAGGGTTTTCTTTGTTCATTTGGAGGAAGAATTTTATTTCTTCTGTAAGGCTTATGCTCAATGCTGGGGAAGGAAATAAAATGCATCAACGTGAATAGTCAAGCAGCATGCAATTCTTTGCACTGCCATGCAGTCCCAAGCAACAAGGAGAAATCCTAGCAGTTATGGCAGTTAGCCAGTGGGGCCCGCACGAGAAGTAAGCCAAAGTGCAAAGCGCAAAAAGATCGTGGCAATTGCGTTCCAGCCCTTGTCATTCCACAGCAAATTCCAAGTGCATAATATGCAGAGTCACAGCACGTAGCTAACAAATGCACCATGTGGGGTAATTTACAGAAAACCCCCTGCATTTTGTAAAATTGCAAATCAGTCCCGGAGGGACGTAGAAAGTTTGTTTCAGGGCAAACATTTGTCGATAGACAGCAGAAGATCAAATGTCAGTGCACAGTCACAACATATAGCTCACAAATGCACCATGTGGGGGTAATTTGCAGCAAACCCCTTGCATCTTTGGAAAATTGCAAATCAGTCTCGGAGGGACGCAGAAGGTTTGTTTCAGGGCAAACATTTGTCAACAGACAGCAGAATCTCAAATGTCCGTGCATAGTCGCAGTACAGCAATCAAAAGTAGTTTGGTTGGGCAATTTGCAGTAAAGCCCAAAAATTGTGAATATTTGCACACAAGTCCTCACCTTTTGCAAGCAGTTAAAAGAATCACAGCAAACAAGAGATCCGAGCGTGCATCTCGACAAGAGTGTCAATCTCCGCAGTGCAACCCCAACAATCAGCTCATTGCAGTTCCTTCCAGGGGAATAATCCTGGAGTTATCACTTTGCTTTTCGGGATCTCATCCTGAGCGGATAAGATCCTTCTGCCCCTTTGGATTTCCACGGGCACGGAATCCAGGTTGCATGACTTTGACCGGGCGGTCATTGTCCTTCGCCCCTTTGGATTTCCGTGGGCGCGGAATCCAGCTTGCTTGACTTTGACCAGGCGGTCATTGTCCTTTGCCCTTTAGGATTTCCGCAGGCGCGAAATCTAGCTTGCTTGACTTTGACCGGGCGGTCATTGTCCTTTGCCCTTTCGATTTTCGTGGGTGCGGAATCCAGCTTGCTTGACTTTGATCGGGCGGTCATTGTCCTTTGCCCCTTTGGATTTCCACGGGCGAGGAATCCAGCTTGCTTGACTTTGACCAGGCGGTCATTGTCCTTTGCCCCTTTGGATTTCCACAGGCGCGGAATCCAGCTTGCTTGACTTTGATCAAGCGGTCATTGTCCTTTGCCCTTTGGATTTCCGCGAGCGTGGAATCCTGCTTGCTTGACTTTGACCGGGTGGTCATTGTCCTTTGCCCCATTGGATTTCTGCGGGCGCGGAATCCAGCTTGCTTGACTTTGACCGGGTGGTCAAGGTCGTGTGCCCCCTTTTGGATTTTCGCGGGCGCGAAATCCAGCTTCTTGGCTTTGACCGGGCGGTCAGATGTCCTATGCCTCTCCTTGGCTTTAATCGGGCAGTTAAAGTCCTTAGTGTTTTGGATTTTCTTGGGCAGGAAATCCCGTGGCTCGACCTTTTGACTCGATGGTCAAGGTCCTAGCCCCTTTCTCGGATATCCTTGGGCAGGAAATCCTACGGTTCAACCTTTTGACCTGATGGTCAAGGTCCTAGCCCTTTTCTCGGATTTCCCTGGGCACGAAATCCAGTTGTTCGACCCTCTGATTGGGAGGTCAAGGTCCCTTTTCTAGATTTTCACGGGCACGGAATCTAGCTGTTTGACCTCTGACCGGGCGGTCAGGGTCCTCTTTTTTCTTTTCTCTCCTAGATTTCCCGCGAGCGCGGAATCTAGTTGTTGGACTTTCTGACCAGGCGGTCAGGGTCCTTTTGTTTTTCCCTTTTGATTTTTCACGGGCGCGAAATCTCTTTGTTCGCCTTCGGTCCGTGCGGACCGAGCCTTGCTTCGCTTGACAAATTATCCATTTGTCATGCCCCCTTTTTCCTTTTTCTTTCTCGGGATGGTACCCCCAACTACTCAGTTGACAACCATCACGCTGTCAGGCGGTCGGGGTTGACAAGGTGTGTTTAGCTTGTCATATCCCATCTCTTTGGATGATAACCTCATAATCCGGCTAATGAGTCCGACAACTTATCATTTTTCATTTTCTTGCCAGTGTTTTCAGCATCAGCATTAGTTTCACATCGACTTCGCGTCGGCTCTTGCATTTGCATCCTGCATTAGCATTGCATTCCCAGCATTTAGACCAGTAGGTGCATGCAATTGCATTTGCATTTGGCAACAAGTCATGACTTTCGGTGTATCCGCCGGATAAGTGACTTACTGCCTACAGCAAACACCATCCTTCTGCAACCTCAAAATGGGGGTATCTTGTCAACCCTGAACATCGATCTTGGTTCCCTTCGTCCCTTGACCTCGCTCAGAGAGGGGCATCTGTAGACACCCCGATTTTGAGGTAGTTTA
The DNA here is from genome assembly GCA_024699735.1 of Posidonia australis. Classification (NCBI taxonomy): domain Eukaryota; kingdom Viridiplantae; phylum Streptophyta; class Magnoliopsida; order Alismatales; family Posidoniaceae; genus Posidonia; species Posidonia australis. The sequence continues at coordinate 4,047 of JAMKQA010034582.1, read as the reverse complement.
TTGATAAGGCTCCAATTGTTGCTTTGGATATGGCTGACCCTTGGACTAATCCCTAAGCCCACAGCAAGCCCGTAGCCCAGTTAGAAAACCAGACCAATAGGGGAGAGCACCTACCTAGCACACCTAGCTAGCACACCTACCCAGCACACCTACCTAGCACATCAACCTAGCACACCAACCTAGCACATCTACCTAACGCACATCCCTAGCACACATAGGTGACGCACTTATCCAGCGCACCTCCTTGGCGCACAAGCAGTGACTGCTGGCTTTCCACCTTCCTTGGCTGTTACCTCCAGCAGCGAATGTGCCGTGGAATATTCCGGGCTCTTCGTCTGCGAGGCTCTCCGTATGCCCGTAACTCATCCCTGAGAGCTCCTTATAAAAGGACCTCCATAGGCACCGTTTTGGGGGACCGCAAAAAGAGACCAAAAAATCCTGAGAGCTGAGAATCCTGAGCAGAATCCCTATGCCCAGCCATTTCCAACTCTAAAAATCCGACCCTTGCACAAGCCTCTCCACCAGTCCAGCAGCTTATTGTCGTTCCCTGGAGCACCACCTTGCGTCCTAGAGCCTTCCAAAGCAACAATGGTTTTCTTATCTCTGATATCGCGAAGAAGGAACACATCGCGAGGTAGCCATTCTACCTCCCCCTTTATTTCTTAATACCATCCTAGAACTGAATAAAGCATGTTGAAAACCTTGCGTATGATCTGTTTTATTCCGAGTTTATGATGTTTTTCATGATATCATGCTTGTTTTTCCATGCAAATAATCTCCATGTCAATCCATATTTGCACTTCTAGCATGTAATCAACATGTGTTGTTGCCCCATATTTAATATTTTTACCACGCATCATGTATACTCTTGCACGTAAAAGCATGCACATTTGATCAACATCTGCACTTGTTTTGTTTCGTTTCATCCAAATCATGCTTGTTCTTGAATATTTCACACATTTGCATGCATGAACCCATCAACTTGCTTTGGCTTCAAATACATTGTTTTCATGGTGATTCTTGACCCCTATGCACTCGTAACGTGTTTTCCAGATTTTATCATGGCATAATCCTTTTAGCACTTGCATAGACCCCCTTTGTATCTCTGCTAGGTGGGTTCTGGATCGGGTCACAGTGTGATCCAGAATCGTAGGGGTGCACATCCCTGTCGCACCTAACCCACACACTGATCTGGCGCACTCATTAGGCGCGCCAGACTGGTCAGAGATCGGTGCACTTGCATTCAACCCCATATTTGCATGGCTTTGTCGTAGAGTTTTGAGCTTGTTTCTTCTTGACTGATTCTCTGGTTTGCCGGGATGCTATTTGCATGTTTTCAGCTTTCAATCAAACTATTTTGCATTTGCTTTTTCTACTTTGTTATTCAGCTCCAAGCTGAATCTGGTAGACTGATTGCACCCTACTCCCTTGTGAGAACCATGTGTTTCAGTCCATGATCCAGTGGCCTGGCTGGATCATTGCTTCCTGCATCTAGTTCACATAGATTGAGATCTTGTGTGAGGCTTCAGGCCTTTGAACTCAAGGTCATTGCATCGCATTGACATATTTTAACTCATTCAAAGCTGGCTTCCCGAGTTTTTCCAGAATGATTTCTGTTGCATGCATTTCCAGAGTGCACCCTCTGATGTTTTGCTTTACTATGCTTTCTGTGTTTTACACTCTGCATACATTACTGGCCCACCTAGATGCACATAGGTGGTGCTCTAGACTGACACACAAGTCTGGCGCACCAAACAGGCGCAATATCCTGTATTCAACAGCACACAGCATGTGTTTCAGATGTCTTGCTTGCTTTCCCGACCTGATTTGCTTCTGGGTTTTCATCTGATCTTCTTCCTTGTTGCATTAGGAAGGCACATCTCCATTTTTAGCAGTTTTCCTGCATCTTAGCTTGCATTTAGGCATATAGTAAGCAAGGATGATAAATCGCTCAAAATATTAGATCACTAATCTTATTATGCAATACTCTAGCATCAACTCTTGGCCCGGCACACAAGCGATATTTCTGAGCATTAGGACACACCCCTACACATCATGCACCTATACTCTAGACACCACACAATAGCATAGCATGGCATATCGCCCTCGGGCGTACAACAAAAGGCTGAGAAGTCGACATTTCATTTGCAAAAGAGAAATCATTAGAAGACCGATTCGTCGGGCGTGCGAGGGTGCCTAACACCTTCCTCACACGTAATAGGGATCCTTACCCGCATTTCTGGTTCATGCAGCCCCTTTTTATTTGCTTGCATGATTTTCCATGTGTTTTATGGTTTTCCTTGTCTTCCGTAATAGACTAGGTGGCGACTCCTACATCTTTGCATTTTTCCCCTTTTCTTTTTTGCCGTGGCTTTGCCGCCTCTTTGGCACACATACCACCTATCTGTGTGGGCCACCCCCGTCGGCATGGTTACAGGCTGGCAAGCTCAACAGCCTCCGCTAAACTCTGGCATCTGAAGCCAATAACTCTGAATCTCAGCACAGGATTCAGTCCCTCCACAAATCTCTTGGCTCTGTTCTTCTCAGAAACTACAACCTGAGAGAACTGCTCTAGCCAAAGGAAGGACGACTCATACTCAGCCATAGACAGGCTACCCTGCTTCAGGTTCCAGAATTCTCTCTCCAGCTTATCCCTCTCATGCTCAGGGAAAAACCTCTCATAGAATACCTCTCAGAACTCATCCCAAGAGATCATCAGTAGGTCCACATTTAGGAATTTGGTGCGGTGCACTATCCTCCACCACTGATCCGCAGCGCCCTTATGCTGGAAAGCTGCGATCCGGACCCACTTCTTCGCTGGACACTCAATCCCTTCAAGGATCTTCTCCACCTCCAGGAACCAAGCCTCACACTCCTCTGGTGTGCCACGCCCATCAAATGTCGGCGCACCAAGCTGGCGGAACTGCTTGATCCACGGGTCTCCCTTCGCCTCATCCTGTCGCTGCTGCCAATGGACTGGGCGAAACCCCGCATCATCTCGCCAAATTCACGTCTCATCCCCTTCCATGCACTACCCTCTCCTATCCCGGAGTCGAGTACAGGGGCCTTGCCACGACTGTGGCCTCGGCAAGACATCTTCCTGCTAGCACTACAAAACACAACAAATCTAAAAATTCAGGTGCACGACCCTCTATTGTGCAGTCATAGGGAGCCACTAGACCGGACATCACCAAGCCGATGCTCTAGGTGTAACCTTAGCTCTGATACCACTATGTAACGCCCCGATCCTGGGCACACTACCAAATCACAGTATCACAAGCATAATTACACAAAATTACAGAACAAATAGAACTGTAACTAAGGCTCACCTTCAGGATCACAATGTGCGGCTAGAAGCTCCAACTCCTGCACCGGAACTTGGTTGCACATGGTCTGCACCTGAAAACCAAATAGCATGAGTGAGTGACATCTAAGTCACCCAGTACGCGTCCCAAAACACACAACCACAAACAAAACTCGGCAAAACCAAAAGAAACTTGTTTCTTATCATTTTCAAAAACTTTGTTTTCTCCTTTTTGAAAATCATCCTTTCTTTTATTAAATAATCACATGGGAATTCAATCCCAAAACCATATTCTTTTTCAAAAGCCATATCACTTTTCTTTTCCCAAACAACTTGGAAATTTGTACCAAGATCACATTTTCTTCTTACAAAACATTCCTTTCCATTTCTTTAGAAAACCTTTTGAAAGAAATCCCCAATATTGAAAATGGAATGTTTTGGAAATTCATTTTTCCAAAACATTCTATTTTCAATATTGGGGATTTCTTCCCAAAACACACTTTTCAAATATACATTCTAACCAGATCCAGCCTAAAACACAATGCCCCATGGAGCTCAAAATCAAATCATAAACATTGGTTGGCAACTGGTTAAAACATCATCATTTCTTTTCAGGATTTTAGGACCATTTCATAAGTCCAATCCTGACCAAAACACATTTCTCTTTCTTTATTCATTTCCACTTTTCTTTACTGTTGTTACCTTAATCAGGAGTAACCAGGCACACAAGCAGTAGGTGAGGA
>JAMKQA010034581.1:0-12816 GCA_024699735.1 Posidonia australis | reverse complement strand
AGGACATGTCCTCGTAAAGTCCTCGCTAATATATTGCGAGGACTATTGCGAGGACATGTCCTCGTAAAGTCCTCGCTAATATATTGCGAGGACTATTGCGAGGACATGTCCTCGTAAAGTCCTCGCTAATATATTGCGAGGACATGTCCTCGCTAATATATTGCGAGGACATGTCCTCGCAATGTGCTCGTTATAAGTCCTCGCAAAATCTGATTTTTCTAGTAGTGTATGAAGATCACATAAAATGACAGCATTTCTGGAAATAATGGTCCAGGAAACCAAACTGATATCAAAGAGATCAAAAGCAGGGTCAACCCAAATCATCGGAATCATGAAAAAATGTCATAAAAATAAAAGGGGAAAATAATCTGCAAGTAGGCCAATGTGGCCCTTTAGGTCAGTTAGTGTATGTCCTCGGGTAATGAAATCCGAATCAAATCCAAAAAATCTGAAAATGTGGAATAAAGGGAATCACTGGGCTTCACGGCGGCGATCGATGATGCAGAGCGATGGCGACGACGTTCCGACGTTAGGAGGCTAACTGGATTCCTCCTAAGTAGTGGAAACTCAAGGGGAAGGAGGAGTAAAAGGGGAGGAGAGGCCTACGTGGCTTCACCAAACCGAAGAGGCCAAGGGGCTCACTAGCGGTGGTGAACCCACCATTGGAGATGGAGACGATGGCATGCTGGGCCCACCAACTCTAGCAAAACACAACCAAAAGACTAGGGAGAGCCCTCTGGACCTAGAGGCTCATGATTGAAACTAACAACTGGAGGATGGTCGTTGTTCTCCCCGTGTGGCTGTCAGTAGTGCTCCTTTGGTGGATACTCCAGTGATGGGGCTCGAGGTTACTCTAGGGATGCTCTGAAGGTGGGGAAATCAATGGGTTGGCTGGATGTGGGTTCTCTATGGGCTGGAGTGTGTTGGAAGAGAGGGCTCTTCTCAGTCGATGGTGAGGTGTTTTTAAACGCCGGTGAAGCCTCTCAGAGCCGTCGATCATCCTTCCCAGTTATTGAGGGCCGCCCGATGCTCGCGTGAGCTGGAGGAGGTTGGCCAAAGATCGCGGGAGTAGGAGATACGCTCCGAGGATCTCAGGATATCACCAGAGATCTCACCGGAAAGTCGGGGTCAGTGGAGTTGGTCATCAGAATTATTTTTGGCTTGCCTAAGGTTTGTTTGGTTGATAAAATGCATTAGGCTTACTAGGCCTACGTAAATGGGCTTATGGATTTTGGGTTTTTTTGTTTTTGTTTTAGGTTTTTTTTAAGGGATTTTGAGTTTTAGATTTAGGTTTTGTGATTTTAATTAAATTCTTTTGTGATTTTAATTTAGGGTTTCAGTTTTAGTTTTAAGTTAGAATAGGTGATTTAATTGGGGATTTTGGATTTCAATTAGAGTTTTTGGATTTAATTAATTGATTTTAAGTTAGGATTTTTGGATTTTATTACTTAAAGGTTTTGGGGATTAGGGTTTTGAGTTTAATTAGGTGATTTAAATTAGGGTTTTGAGTTTAATTTAAGGTTTTTGGATTTTAATTAGAGTTTTGAGTTTAATTAAGTGATTAGGGTTTTTTGGATTTTAATTAGGGTTTTGAGTTTAATTAAGTGATATTAAATTAGGGTCATTTTATGGTTTTTCTGAATTTGAATGGGTTAAAGATTTATGTTTGAGTTTTATTTAGATTTAATTAGTTTTTTACTTTATTTGATTAGGGATTTAATTCAAATTTTGGTTCAATTGGTATTTATTAGGGTTTCGACTTAAATTTTGATTTCATTGGTTTTTTACTTGATTTTTGTTTGGATTAGGGTTGCTTTTTAATTAGATTCAATTTTTACTGGATTTTATTGGGTTTTACTTGCTTTGGGTTTTAATTAGGGTTCTTCACTTAGTTAACTTGGATTACGATTTTCACTTATTAAACTTGGATTTTAAATGGTTTAAATGGACTTTAATTGGTTTTTGTTTTAATTAGGGTTTTCACTTAATTAAATTTGGATTTTAAGTGGCTTAAGTGGATATTATTGGCACTTTCAATATTTTAGTAGTTTTTATGTTGTTTAGGTTTGGATTAAAAGTCTTTACTTAATTAATTTACGTTTCTGATGATTTAATTGAGTTTTGTTTGGTTTTGATTTTAAATTATGGGTTTTACTAATATTAGGTTAGCGTGGGTTTGTGTGGGCTTGTGGGTTTAGGTTGAGCTAGGGAGCATCTTTCCAAAGGAGCCTGCTGTCAAGTGACTACAAAAACAAGGTGTCTACAGATGGATTTCAAGGCGGCCTTCTATGATAAGTATTTTTTCACTCATGTGAAGGAGTAGCTTTGCCAAGATTTCTAGAGTCTGGAGCAGGGCACGATGTTTGTGCTGAAGTTTGAGACTGAGTTTGCCTTGCAAGAACGTTTTGCATCTACCTTTGAGTCTGAAGAGGAACTAGCGTAGAGGTTTCTAGATGGCTTAAACCCAAGGCTACGAGTGAAGATGATGGGCTGCCGGTGCTAGACCGTGGAGGACATGGTTGGGATGGTGTATCACTTCGAGGCGGAGCATCAGAAGTATTTAGAGAGTCATCCCGAAAGGAAGGGTTAGTCTTCTTTTACTTCCCGGCTCTCTTTTTCTAGTCCACCGAGTGCCAGTAGTTCTGGTAGCCCTAAGAAGAAGCAGAAGAAGAGGTCTAGTGTTTCCTCTATAGGCCAGCAGAGTTTTGCTGGGAGTAGCGGAGCCTGTTTCAATCAGATAGGGTCTAGTGCTCCTGGTGGGAACTAGTGCTTCAACTATGGTTAGGCGGGCCATATCGCTGCATTTTTTCCTCATCCTTAGTAACGTTCGGCCTTAGTGGTGTGCTACAATTGTGGGAAGGCAGGACACATTCAAAGACCATGTTCAGAACAGCCTAAGAAGGCAGGAAACGCACCGTAATAGCCGACTAGGGGACAGTTCGGAACAACCTAAGAAGGCAGGAAACGCACCGCAATAGCCGACTAGGGGACGGGTGATTACCATTACAGCTCCAAGCACTGGGTCTTCGGGAGATGTAGTTGAGGATGAGGATGATTAATTGGTTTTGTAACCCTTTGTGATTCTTGTAATCTCCTTGTAACCTGGACATCAACCCGATTGTATGGATGTGGTGTTGTTGCTGTGCTTGGCCATCAGGTTCTTTTATTGTGGTTGGCCGAATGGCCAAGGTGTTGTTTGACTCAGGAAGTTCTTTCTCCTTTATTTCTGTGTCTTTTACGGCAGAATTGGGAAAGAGACCAACTAGACTAGTCTTTCATATCAGCGTGGTAACGTCACTAGGGGAGCATAGTTTGGGCATGGAGGTATCTGCAATCTGTCGACTTAACATTGAATAGTAGTGAGTTCGACGCTAGCCTAATCATGATGGACATGCAGGAGTACGATGTGATACTCGGCATGGATTGGTTGGCATAGTAGTCTGCTTTGATCGACTATATTTGGAAGAGTGTTTATTTTGGGTCTCTTGAGGATTGGTCTTTTTTGTGCATGGTGGGTGTCAGGGTGTGCCTAAGCTTGTCATTTCAGCTATGAAGGCTTATAAGTCTTTGGTCTAGGGTTGCGTGGGGTATCTAGCCAGTATAGTTACCTCCAATTCTCCAGAGTTTGGTGTTCACAACATCTCAGTGGTGTGTGAATATCCCAACGTTTTCATTGACGATTTGCTTGGTAAGCCAGTTCATAGGGAAGACGAGTTCTCGATCGATCGGATCCCCTGTTCTAGTGCTGTGTCGAAGCCTCCTTATCGCATGGCGCCAGCTAAATTGCAAGAGATCAAGACTCAATTGTAGGAGTTGCTGGATAAGGGGTTTATCAGGCTGAGTGCGTCTCTATGGGGAGCGCTTGTCTTGTTCGTCCACAAGAAGGATGGTTCGCTCCGACTGTGTATAAATTATCAGATGCTGAACCAGATCACAGTGAAGAAGAAGTATCCCTTGCCCCCCATTGATGACCTGTTCTACCAGTTGCAGTTTGCATCAGTGTTCTCAAAGATTGATCAGAGGTCAAGGTATCACAAGTTGAGGATATGAGACCCAAATAATCAGAAGACTGCTTTCCGGACATGGTATGGGCATTACGAGTTCACAGTCATGTCTTTCGGCCTGACCATTGCATCGATGCGTATGGATCTGATGAACAGGATTTTCAGCCTTTTTCTGGACCAGTTCATTGTTGTTTTTGTTGATAACATGCTGGTCTACTCCCCTGATGTTGAGACTCACGCCTTGCACTTGAGGGCAGTCTTCGACACTTTGATGTATGCCAAATTCTCCAAGTGTTAGTTCTGACTAAGTGAAGTTATGTTCCTTGACCATTTGATTTTTGTAGAAGGCATCAGAGTGGATCCAGCCAAGGTCAAGGGGGTGAGCAGTTGGGAGTGACCCAGGTCTATGATGGAGATCAGGAGTTTCTTGGGTCTGTGGGCTATTACAAAAGGTTTATTAGGGATTTCTCCTCCATAGCCATTCCTTTGACAGAATTGACCAAGAAGGGAGTTCCATTTTGTTGGAACCAGAATTGTGTGGCTAGTTTCCAAGAGTTGAAGTCTTGTTTGATTTTTTCCCTATGTTGACTCTACCTTCTAAAAGTGATGGCTTCACTGTGTATAGTGACACCAGTGGTGTTGGGTTGGGGTGTGTTCTGATGCAACTTGGTAATGTTATCGCATATGCTTCGCACCAGCTAAAGGATCATGAGAAGAACTACCTGACCCACGATTTGGAGATAGTTGTCGTAGTGTTCACTCTCAAGCTTTGGCGACACTATCTGTATAGGGAGAAGTTTGAGGTCTTCACCGATCATCACAGCTTGAAGTTTATCTTCACGTAGAGGGACCTCAACCTGAGGCAACGTCGTTGCGTGGAGTATCTGAAAGACTATGATTTCTGACTGTCCTACCAACCCAGCAATGCCAACGTGGTCATTGATGCCTTGAGTCAGCGTACGTACGTGTTGGTGAGCCTGATGGTCAAGGAGTGGATCGTGATGGAGGATCTGGTGAGCTGCAAGCCGATGCAGCAAGCTCGAAGAACAGTTGTTGCCTGGGTGGCCAACCTATCTATTTACCCCAAGCTGATCGAGTTTATTGTCGCTTGTTAACAGCTGAATCTATTTGTTCAGGCTGTTTTTGGGAAGCTTGAGGCTGGTGAAGAGCCTCATTTCTCTGTTGGGACATATAGAGAGCTGAGATATGATATGCGTCAGTATGTGCCCTAGCATGATGAGGCCAGGCAGTGGCTGCTGGATGAAGCGTTTTGGTCTAGGTACTCTATTCACCTTGGGAGTATGAAGATGTACCGAGACCTGAAGCAGAACTTTTGGTGGCTTGACATGAAGAGGGATGTTGTTGACTATGTGGCGAGATGTAGAACCTACCAGGTAGTCAAGGTAGAGCACCAGAGACCTGGAGGGACCTTGTAGCCATTGGATATTCCCGTGTGGAAGGTGGAGCACATCTCTATGAACTTCGTGATTGGTTTGCCGCATACTCAAAGGAAGAACGACACCATGTGGGTGATCATGGATCAACGAACCAAGTCTGCTTACTTCCTGGCTATTAGGGTGAAGCTTCTGATGCACCGTCTGGCAGAGCTGTATCTCTCCGAGGAGGTTTGACTGCATGGTATTCTAGTGTCCATCGTGTCGAACAAAGACACGAGGTTCACCTCAAGGTTCTAGAGAACTTTGCAGGAGGCCTTTGGCATCGTGCCCAAGTATAGTACAACATTTCATCCTCAGTCAGATGGTACAACAGAGAGGACTATCTAGATGTTAGAGGATATGCTCAGAGCATGTGCCTTAGACTTTCAAAGGAGCTAGGAGGACCATCTGTCGAATAATAGTTATCACTCGAGCATCGAGATGGCACCATACGAAGCTTTGTACGGTAGGCCATGCAGTTCGCCGGTTTGCTGGAGTGATGTGGGTGAGTGTTAATTGATTAGTCCTGTGCTTGTACTGTTGTATGAAGACAAGGTTGATTTGATCCATAGTAGGTTGTTGGTTGCACAGAATCGGCAGAACAGTTATGCTAACAGGATGAGGAGACCGTTGGAATTTCTTATGGGTGACTATGTGTTTCTAAAGGTGTCACCGACCAAGGGTGTCATAAGGTTCGAGAAGCATGGGAAGCTAAGTCCTCACTATATTAGCCCATACCAGATTACCCAAATGATTGGTGAGGTTGCTTATCAGTTGGATCTATCACCATTGATGTCGTCCGTGCACGGCATGTTCCATGTCTCCATGTTGAGGAAGTGTCTTGCTCACGCATCTCATGTGACCCCAATTTTGCCAGAAGAGCTCCAGGAAGATCTGTCCTTTGTGGAGGATGTCGTTCAGATTATTGACCACAAGGATCAGGTGCTGCAGAATAAGCTGATTCAGCTAGTCTTGGTGCGGTGGCAGTATCATGGAGCTGAGGAGGCCATGTGGGAACATGTGGAAGCCATCCTAGCCCAGTATCCGTATCTTTTTGCCTACTAGTGATTTCGGTGCCGAAATCTTATTTTAAGGTGGTTAGGATGTAACAATCGTAAATTCATTTTGATTTATTTACATTTTAATGAATTTAGTCCTGGACGGGTGTTACTATTCTGAGACCCGTTTGTGTAGTTTTATGATTTTAGGCTTGGGCCTCATAAGCCAACTTCTGTTTGCATGTCATTGTGCGTGATTGACACTGTGTATTTTGGTCCCAAGTGTGGGTCCATGTGGGGCCCATGTTTGTGGACCGCTTGGTGGGAGTGCTTGGTGTGGTGGGTTGTTAGCACGTGTGGGAGGCCGGTGGTTGCACTGTGCATGCATGCATGCAACTACCACCCTCAGTGCATATTTATAGTCACGACTGACGACTTTTCTTCTGTAACTCTCCTCCTCTTCCCCTACTTCATCGCCTCCTCCCCGAGCATTCCACCTCCCTCTTCTTTCCTCCTCTCATTTTCCTCTCCCTCTACTCGCCCATCCCCACTCACACCATCCCTCCCCACTGACTCTTCCTTTCCCGTCTCTCCCCATCATCGCCCCTGTCAATCCCCTGATTGAAGTGCTCGAGGGTGTACAGCAGCGTGTGGAGCTCTCATAAGGCGTCCTTGAGGTCGTGGAGTGGCCGAGGACGCGTGTAGTCGCCATAATTGGTTGGAGATCGGAGTTGGATCACCATAGAGCTTGTTACAGGTACGTAACTCCAACTAATGTATAGGAAGCATGAAATCAGTAGAAAATGATAGCAATACATGAAATCTATGTAAATTTACTTCCCTAGAATTTATTGTGCTTTTGTGAGAATTTATTGTGGTATTTATGGTGATATATGACGATTGTTATGTTTTGGGTCCTTTTGACCCTTCTGTCTTTGCGAATTTGTATCTTGTTGCATGATGAATGGATTTTTGTTTTGCTTTTGTGGATTTGGAGTAGACTCGAGGGTCTACATTTTTGTTTTATGTGAGATTTTTGGTGCTTGTTTTGGGGATCCAGTCGAAGGTCTCACTTTGGGCGATTTCGAAGGCCTAAGTTTTGGGCCATTTTCTGGTTTCACAGATAAGGACATATAGAACCATTTCGGTGTGTGGTTTTGCTATCAGTTTTGGTCCTCTGGTCGAACTTCGGTCGTTCTATTTTAGACGGTCGATCAAATCAATAGATTTCGGTCGTCCAAACCATCTTTGGTATGTTGATTTTTGTCTTGAGTGTTAACCATTGACCTATTTCGGTCGGTGGATCGATCCAAATCGGTCTACCAATCCAATGATTTTCAGCATATCGAATCCATTTCGACATGCCGAATCAGGGCCCAACTCTTTTTATAAAATGTGTTTTACATGGGTTCTCGGATTGGTTTGTTTTGCCCATTTGAGATGGGATTGTGAGCCATTAGTAGTGGTCCCATGAGACACCTAATGTATCGTTTTGTCGAGGTTTTGAAAGTGTTTCCAAAGATATATAATAGTTTTGAAAACGGTTTCAAAAATATGATTAGCCCATTTTGGAAAATGATTTTACTAATTTTCTATATGGGGGTCGAGACATTATGGGACCATGTCGTCAGGACGAGGGAATGTAACGACATTATCGGGTGGCCGACAAACGTACGGCTGAGAAACATCATGTCTTGGAGGTATGAGACTCCCTGACTGTCATCTCAAGTCTAGGGTTGTGATCCACAGATAGAGGTGTCTTGTGGCATGATGAGGAGGTATGATACTCCTATTGTCGCTGTGAGCACTGAGGCTCAGGTGTCGTCAAATGTGGAGGTATGTCACTTCCTCCTCAGCGCAGTGTGGAGAACATCGTGAGGAGGCGTACCCTGTGATGGCTAGTGTGGGTGGGACGCATGCCCTATAGCTGGTAGCATCCGAAGAGACAATACTGCCTTCCTAGGGAGGGGTTGGCTTTGTAAGGGTTCTCCAGGTAGGGACAATTGCTAAATGACACGGCTCCAACACAGGGTGGCAAATCATGGCAGTGCAGTACACTTCGGTGACTGCTTGAGGCCAGAGTTGGTTGCCTAACACCAAGCTCCTCGACTCACTATGTGTGGTTTTGGCCATTGAAGGCCTTGCTTGTAGTTTTGGGCTGCTAGGACCCCATTTGTTATTTTGGCCAGTGTGGGCATAGTTTGTGAGATTTTAATGAAATGATTTGCGAAATGAATTTAAAGGAAAATTAATAATATTTTTGTTTTTCTGCCATTTTTGTAAGGTGCATGCTGGGTGACTCTTGTTACTCATGCTTTCCTTGTGTTTTTGGGTTTCAGGTGTAGGCATGCATTGGGTTTAGCTCAGTGTATATACTCTAAAGTCTCGTAGTCGTAAACACAAGTTTCTGGTAATTGATATTTTTTGTTTCACTTTTAATTTCCTGTAATTTTTTTTTTTAAAATTATTATGAAAATTCTAGGCATGACAACGTCCTAGTGTGGAAATGGAAAAATGTGTCGACAAATTTTGCGACGGGTTTGCCGAGGACCCAAAGGAAGAATGATACAACTTGGGTGATTTTGGATCACCTTACAAAATCAGCACATTTCTTGCCAATGAGGGTGAATCTTCCCTTAGCAAAACTGATAGAGTTGTATATGTCAGAGATTGTGAGACTACATGGCGTCCCAATTTATATTACATCTAACAAAGATACGTGATTCACATCGAGGTTCTGCAGGGTTTTACTAGAGGATTTTGGTACAATGCTGAGTTTTAATACCTCCTTTCACCCTTAGATGGATAGCCAGACAAAGAAGACCATCCAGACACTAGAGGACATGTTGAGGGCCTACGCCTTAGACTTTAGTGGTAGCTGTGAAGATCATCTACCTTTGATTGAGTTTTCATATAATAACAGTTACCACAATAGTATTGGTATGGCACCAAATGCGGTACTATATGGCAGACCCTACAGGACACCAACTTGCTGAAGTGAGATAGGTGAGAGACAGTTGATTGGGCCCAAGATCGTACAACAATATGAGGGTAAGGTGGACCTGATTAGGAAGAGGTTGTTGTCTACCTAGAGTTGGAAGAAGAGTTATGCAGATAGGAGGCGGAGACCTCCGGAATTCGAGGTAGAAGACTTCATATTCCTGAGGGTGTCACCAAACAAAGGAGTGATGTGGTTCAAAAAGAGTGGCAAGCTGAGCCCCAAATACATCAGACCGTACCAGATTATCAAGAGTGTTGGTGAGGTGGCATACAAACTAGATCTACCTCTGACGTTGACTAGTGTACACAACACCTTCTACGTGTCTATCTTGAGGAAGTGTTTCGCCGATGCATGTTAGGTTTTACTAATGCAGCCTGAAGAGCTGCAAGAGGACCTATCTATGATTGAGAATGTAGTTCAAATACTAGACAGAAAAGAGCAAGTCCTTAGGAACAAAGTGATTCCATTAGTGTTGGTTCAATGGCAACACAATGGTACAGAGGAAGCTACCTGGGAGCGTGAGGTGGACATCCAAAGATGATACCCCTACTTTCTTATTAGAACTGATTTATGAGGATAGAATTCCTTCAGAGGAAGCTACCTGGGAGCAAGGTACGCAAACTCTGCCTTTCCTCCTTTCCCATTGTTTTGAGTAAATGGCATAAGGGCATAAAAATGGCAAAAATGCATGATAAATCTTGGAAACATAGTAGGAATGGTCGAAATGTGTTGAATGACATGTATGGATAATGAGCATGTATCAATGAAGTTTTTCCCATGTGGATGACATGGAGAAATATAGAATTTAATAAATGAAATTGAATGTGGTTTTGGGCTTGAGGCCCCAAAGATGAATAGAAATTTATAAATGATCAATTTAGTGTGGTTTAGTGTGGTTTCACATGATTTTGAACCTGGAACCCAGATGAGGGGTTGTGTTTGCATGAGAATGATCCCCTGCAAGGAAAAGAGAATGTGTAATGGTTTTTTTTTTAAAAACCCAAGAGTTTTAAAAATAAAATAATAATGTGTTGTGGAACAACGAGGGGCTGATATCGGCAATGTGGTAGGAGAATGATACTCTAAAGAAACCAATTGTCAAATACGACCGTGGTTATCAATGTGGCACCACGAGGGATTGGTGTTGGCAAATTGATAAGATATCAATTCTTAGATACGACCGTGGTCATTGAGTTTGAGACGGTGTTGGCTGAGCCTGGTATAAGAAGCTGGTGTTCGGGTCGTCGATGGGATGTCAGGAAAAGATGTATTCCCTTGCATATGAAATGAAATTGAGGCCAATTGGCCAAGGTGGTGTCCTCCTGCATAGGGAACATCATCACGACAGTGCAGGGAGGTAGGGGAAATGTTGTTCTCACCTAGTGCTTGTGTGTCTGGTTACCTCTGATCAAGGTAACACCAATAAGAAAAGTGGAAACTAAATGTGTGATTTTGGCTAGGATTAGACTTGTGTTTTGTCTTAAAATTATAGAAATGGATGAGAAAAGTGTTTTAACAAGTTGCCAGCCAATATAGATGGTTTTGGTTTTGAGCCATGTGAGGCCTTGTGTTTTAGGCTGGATCTGGTCAAGAATGTAGATTTCTTGAAATGCATAAATAGGATTTAATGATGCAAGAATTGAATAGAAAAGAAAAGATCAGCTTTTGAAAAGGCATGTTTTGGATTAAGATTCCAATGTTTTAAAAAGGAAATGATGTTTTAAAATGAATTTTGAAAACCACCTTCTGTGATAGTTTAGATTTGAGGTTTCTACTGTTTTGTTGTAGTTCTTTCTTGTGGGGCGCGTACTGGGTGACTTAGATGTCACTCATGCATGCTTTGGTTTGTTTTCAGGTTCATGTGGTGGTGCAATCTTGTCCCGGTGCCCAAGTAGGAGCTACTAGCCACACATTGTTCTCGAAGGTGAGCCTTAGTTAATTACAGTTATTTAATCAATACTATAATTATTATTATTACCTGTAATACTATGATAGCCACACTTTGACGACCTTTGGAGATAGTGGTTGTGGTTGTGTGGGTTCTTGGTTCACTAGGTCAGCGGTAGGATGCTGCTCAGTGGCTTGCTCGTATAGAAATTGGTCTAATTTCCTTGTGGTTGCGGCTGTGTAGTATTCTTCTCCTTTAAAACAAACAAGAAGAAAACAAAGAAAATGGAACTAGATTAGACTCAATGTAGTAAATGACAAGTGGCGATCATAAAGGTCGTCAAAGTAAGTGAACACGACGATGATCTTCATCAACCCCCAAATCCATATCCAAAACCTCCTCTTCTGTGCCCTCCATGCCTTATGTGCGTACTGTGCCTTCCGTACAACTCTGCCAGCCGTCCATGCTCCGCGTTTCGTCCACCTCCTCGCTCCTTGCCGTGAATTTGATGGATTTTCTTAACAAATTTCTAATCTTTCCTTTTCCTGGTTGTTGATAGTGTATGTTTCATGCTCCAAGTCTTTTTTTAACCATTTTTGATGCCTATGTTTTTGTTTGTTTGATTATCTTCCTTGCAAGCTTTGTAATAGTCCCCAATTCTCTATAATGAACATCCATATCAGTTCCAGAGGAAAGAGAGAAAAGAAACTTTAGTTTGGTGGATATTCTAACTATTTCAACATTTGGTCTAGAATTTGAACTCGTTAAGATGCTAAGGGAAGAAGTGTCGTATATCCTGTTGCTTATTTCACCACGTTTTACCACCTATAGCTAATTAATTCAAAGTCTGAGGAAAGAAAGGATGAGACTTTTTGTTGAGTTTGGTGGGTATCTTAGTTATGTAAGGCCTTCATTCTAGGATCTGAACTTGTTAAGATGTCATGGGAAGAGTGTTGAATGCCCCTATTCTTATTTAAATACATATGAGTTTTAAGCAAGGGCTTCCTATTTCAAAATAGTTTGTGTTTCCCTGGGATGAGAATTCAGTTTCAAGAGTAGGTGATTTAGTTCTGACCATTGAAGCTTCTTGATGGCAATGTCTTTCGCTTAACTAAATTGAAGCAAATACAATGAATTTTATATCCATGTATGATCACAGAAGCAAATTATACAAAAATAGAGCTCATTGACAACCTTTTGTTGTGGAATTCCGTTATTTGCCAACCAAACTTATTCCGCAGCACATTTATTTGAAGAGTGAATTTTCCTTGCATAGTGATTGAAATGATTCCCCAGCACATTTTCCTTCCGGTAAATGTTTTATGAATGTTTGGAAACACTAATCATTTATCTTGTTAATTATATGCTATTTACAAACATTCAGAAGTTTATAGAATCACTATAGTAGTTTATCTGCAACTGAGTCAGGTTTGATGTACTGGCCAGATGTGTTACCTGCTTCTAGGTTCTAATAGAGTTGATAGATATT
>JAMKQA010034580.1:0-14082 GCA_024699735.1 Posidonia australis | reverse complement strand
ATACTATTCTATTTTTATCTGCTAGAGAGGAAAATATAATAAATATTAAGAGAATACTGTGCTGTTTTCAATCATGCTCAGGTTTGAAAATAAATTTCTATAAATCGTCAATTACTGGTGTCGGAATATCCGATGATTTCATTTAGAGAGCCTCCCAAATTTTGGGGTGCTGCATAGTAAAACTTCCTATAAAATATTTGGGTTTACCCTTGCATTTCAGGAAAGCCAATTTCCAAGATTGGTCTCCAGTAATTGAGAAAATTTCTAAAAAACTATCTCTTTGGAAGGCAAACTACCTATCATTAGGGGGAAGACTTACCTTGGTGAATGCAGTATTATCTGCCATCCCTACATACTATCTTTCAGTATTACATCTACCAACTAGGGTAGAGAAAGCTATTGATAAAATCAGAAGTAGATTTTTATGGAACTCCTTATCTTCCAATACTGCCTGTCATTTAGTTAAATGGGCGTCTCTTTGTCGATCAAAAGCCCAAAGAGGTTGGAGTATCATCAATTTAAGACACTTCAATATGGCACTGAAATGTAAACTACTTTGGCAACTTCTGTCTAACTCCTACTCTTTAAAATGGAAAGACATAATTAGAGCTAAATATTTTGCTAGGAAAGGACCGGGTGCTCTCCTTAATGTCTCCAATTGTAGGTCTTCACCATTATGGTTAGAAATAAAAAATTGTTTTGACATTATAAATGGTTTTACCTCATTTCAAGTTAAAAATGGAAGAAATATAGTTTTTTGAGAAAATAGATGGTGGAACGGTGAAAACCTAAAAGATGTCCTACCTGATATATACAGTATGGCAAAATTTAAGCAAGCTTCAGTTACAAAGGTTATAGAGATTATTAGAGCAGGCTTTAATAGATTATTTTCCAATCCCCTGACACAAGCAGAATCTGAATCCTCACAAGCTCAATTAGAAAGCTTAACAGATATATTCAACAACACCTGGCTAACAGATGAAGAGGATATACTTATTTGGAAGCCTACCTGTAAAAACTTTACTATTAAATCTTGTTATGCTATGTTAAATGATGGTGGTTTTAGATTTAAATATCTGAGAGAAATCTGGTATTGCTGGGTGTCAGCCAAAGTCAAACTCTTTTCGTGGTTGGTTATTTGTAATAAAATTTTGACTAAAGATAATCTATGTAAAAGGGAATGGAATGGTTCTGATTTATGTATTTTCAGCAATAAGAATAGAGAAACTGTCAACCATCTCTTCTTATATTGTCCGTTTACTTATTCAATTTGGAATGCCTTTACCGTTGGTTCCCTATATCCTGCTATACTTTCAATTGAAGATTTATTTTCCATTCCTCTTGCTCTAAAATTTGAAACTTCCTTAAAAGGTTCTCATACTTTCGCTCAAATTTTTTTATGGTCTGTTTGGAAGGAAAGAAATAATAGAACTTTCAGGGGAAATTATAGAAATGCAAGCATAATTATAAATGACATCATTTCCTTGCTTCACTGTTGGATAGAATATCTGGGTACAGGATTTGAAAAAGATGAAATCCTACAATCGGTTTCAACATACTAGCAGAATAAAGTGATGGAGCAAGCCCCACTGGCTCCAACAAATGTCCAACAGGGGTGGGAAAACAATGCATCAACGCCTGCTCTCATGGAGGACAATCCTTTGCAATGATTAACATGCTGTTAGTCGGCTAAATACTCTTTCATTTTGTCCTTGTCAAAATTGCTTTACTGTTGATCTTAACCTTTTTGATGTTGGAACTATGGGTTCCGCAGGAAGTGTAATATTTGACTGTTGAAAACTACTTTATCCTTGACTACGGTAGCATAGCCAAAAGAAATAATAATAATAGATTACCGTTTACAAAAAATAAAATAAAATTCAAAGATATATTAATATGAAAAATTTGATATTCAACGAAGCATGAAGCACTTCACACTCCTGAGTGGATGAAGAGGGAATAGTGATAGGGTGGCCATCTAGAATGTGCTTCCTTTTCGACAAAGATATCAAATTGGTTAGTACTTGTCAACTTTGGTTGACCCTAACCCACCAAATTTAAGCGTACTAACATGATTATGATCACAGCCTGAACTGTTTACTGTATGGTGGTGAACAAATGCTCCCCTACGTGTGCTGCTTTTCACAATTATGTATTATAGAGTCAAAATCTACTGTGATCCGTGCTCCCAAGACTATAGAATCACAACCGTTGGATCTTTGTTGTGTCACGTTTGTGACCAATGATTGTGATTCCAGAGTCATGTGAGCCCGAATTGCAACCAATAAATGGCAATTATATACACATGTGCCCAAAGTAAAAGCTACCGGACTATACTTTTTTTCCTTCAATATGGAAATCGTGAGGACAAGGACGACAAGTTCAGATCAGGTCCCGAACGGCCCTTATCAATTTTCAATATCCTCTTCTTTTATATTTGAGAAATGACCAGAAAAATATTTTTTCCCCCTTTAAGGTACAAACACCGTCAAAAAGATGATCAGAAAGTATTTTCATTATCATTGGAGATACAGACAACACGAAGAAAAGTGAAAAAGTCTTTTCTTTTCCTTTGGTTTTGTTTATATTCCAATGACACAAATGCCCCTTTAAGAAAGAGCTTTATCTAAAGAAAAACAGAACATTAATTAATTGCAGTTACGAAGAAGAAGGGAAGGCATGAACACTACTTCCTTCTTGAGTAATAGTTAAGCTCGTGAGTTTGTTCGGCTAAACCATTAAACCAATTGTGAGTTTGTTCGGTGAAAATTGGGTGGATGTCAGATAGAGGAGGGACGCGTCCGAATAAGAGCCGTGGCTGGTGCTTGCAACCCCACAGCCAAGATTCGTGCTTTTATAAAGAAGACTTCTACTCTCCACGCTCATGATCACACATCCTTCCTCTGCAACAGAGTTTACCTGAAAAAAGCCCAACACCAACTCCTCTCTCAGAAAAACTCAATTCCTCTGCCATGGCAGCTCTCAGCTTCTTCATGGGTGTTTTGGGTACGTAAAGGGAATCACTTTTCGAGAAATATCTCAATTCAATAGTCAGTGATGACGATTCACTTCACGTGGAACTCAATCTTACTATAGCCATTGTTCGAGTTTTTGCAGGGGAACGTGATTTCCATCCTTGTCTTTCACCTCTCCCGTGTTAGTAAACTGTAGCTGCTGCATAAGTGAGAGTTTTTAGCCAGTTAAACATCAAATTGTACATGTAAATTAACAATTGTTTGCTATAACAGGAGTCATTTATTTTCAGAAAGACTTTCCGGCGAGTTGTGAAGAACAAAGCCACCGGCGTGTTTTGCAGGCCACCTACGTTATTCTTTTCCTCACTTACGCTCCCAAGGACACCATGGCAAGCATCTGTCCCCCACCCTGGGTTCTCCGCCTCGTACTGTACACACACGCATGAACAACAGTTGCATGTTTGACGTTTCTGTTTGTTTATGATGTTGGTAATGTCACAGGTGAAGACAGCCAGGTTGGCAGCGGCGTTGAACGTTGGATTTTACAGAACATTGGTGTTGGTAACTTATTTTGCAGCCCATGGGAGCACACGGCTTCTGGCGATAGGGTTCATCTGCGCAGGTTTCACAGTGGGCATGTATGCTTCACCCATGGCAGATTCCTATGGAACTCTATATCTTCTAATATTGTCCGATCATCTGGTTAAATGGACAACAATTTGTAGATCAAAGGAACAAAAAGTTTGAAACATTATTAACTTGACACATTTCAATTTGACTTTAAAATGTAAGTTGCTTTGGCAATTATTATCTACCTCTTACTCATTGAAATGGAAAGAGGTTGTAATAACAAAATACTTTGCTAGTAATGGCTCTGAGACTATTCTTAATGTATCAAATGGTAGAACCTCACATTATGGCTGGAACTCAAAAATTACTTTGATATTATTAATGACTTTTCGGATTTTCAGGTTCATAATGGCAGAAACACTATCTTTTGGGAAAACAAATGGTGGAATGGTGACAAGCTAAGAGACAACATTCTAGACATATATCACTTGGCTAGATTTAAAAAAACTTCTGTTTTTAAAACTTTAGAAATTAATGCTGCTGATCCTAATTCTTTATTCATTAATCCTTTGACTTTTGAGAATTCTGAGTTATTAAATGATCAGGTGGATACACTTTTAATCATACTTAACAGTGTTAGACTAACAGATGGACAGGATTTAATAATTTGGAAACCTACCAGTAATATTTTCACAGTAAAATCATGTTATGAAATGCTGAATGATGGTGGGTATCGATTCAAACATATGCATAAAATTTAGGATTGTTGAGTGCCACTGAAAACCAAACTCTTTGCATGGCTAGTATTTTACAATAAAATCCTCACAAAGGATAATCTAATGAAAAAAGGTTGGTATGGCAATGAATCTTGCATATTTTGCAGAAATGCTTATGAATCTGTTAAGCATTTATTTTTATTCTGCCCATTTACGCAATCCATTTGGAATGCCTTCACTGTTGGATGTATATATCCTGCTTTTCTTTCTATTGAGGACTTATTTGTGATTCCCCCTGTGTTGAAATTTGAAACAACTTTAACTGGTGCTCATACCTTTGTTCAAGTAGTTCTATGGATTGTTTGGCAGGAGAGAAACAATAGAATTTTCAAAGGTATACACAAAAATTCCTATATGATTACCAATGATATCTCTTCATCGTTTCACTGTTGGGTAGACTCTTTGGCTACAGGTTTCGAAAAGAATGAAAATATGCGGGCAATATCATCCTTTTAGCATAAGAGGGACGTGGAGCATAGCTCAATGGCTCCCAACAATCCCCAATTTGAGATGGAGTATGATACTGGAACTCCTACTCTTCTTGCTCTTTAGGAAGATAATCCCCACGTGTGATTAACTTTTGGTTAATTGATACTATGCAGCTTGCAATTACTGAGATTTGAATTGTGTTCATAAACTACTTGTAATATTTTTTGGTCACCTGCTGTGTGACTGGTTCTGTATATTTTGTCTGTGCAATACTCTGCAATACTCTGGAAGACATTTTACCTTATTAATATTAATTAATTACTGTTTACAACAACAAAAAAAAACTTTTTCTTTGTGGTTGTCATGTTCAATAGAGGACCGTGGTGAAGACGAATAGCGTGGAGTACATGCCCTTCTTCCTCTCCTTCTTGTTCGTTAATGGAGGAGTATGTTCATAAGTGTACGCTTTTCTCATCAGAGATTACTTCATTGGCGTAAGCAATCTATCCATCCTAATTCCCGTCCCTTTCCCTGTTCGTTCGTTAATATGTCTAACTTATGACTTTAACGTGTGCTCGTAATTCACTTGATTTTACTGAGTTTTGACTGCTGTGTCTAACTTATGTACGCACTCAGTGATTCCTTATGGCATGAATTTGAGTCATATTTCCTCGTAACAATTGATCTATAACTGACGTATTCTAGCTAGTTGTCATTTTCCCATGACAATTGATCTATAACTGACGTATTCTAGCTAGTTGTCATTTTCCCATGACAATTGATCTCGGCACTCTTAACAAAAGACAAAGATCATTTTATCTTACTATCTTATTTCCTTTCCCAGAATTTTTGTTATTTTGTTAATTTTAGAATTTTATAATTAGCAATTTCTAATTTTAGACACAACTTTGTAATACACTCTTAACTTCACTATAAGTTTAAAATTTTGAAATTTAAACTTTCCTCGTTTATCACTAATTAGTTATTTTCCTTTGCTATTTTTTTTCTTCTTCATTTTCTATATTCCTATTTTTCCAATTTTCCTATTCTTTTTATCACATGAGAGAGAAAGAGAGAGAGAGAAGGAGAAGAACAAGAACAAGAAGAATGGACGTCTAAGGTTCTTTTTAGTTCCCTTTATTTTGTAGTTTTTCTTCTTCTTTTCTTAATTCCCATATTTTGTGGTTTATTTATTATTGTTCTTCTTCCTTTTTATGCATGTTATATCTTATTTTGTAAAAGAAAAAGAGGAAGACATCATAGGTGGAAGAATAGACATCTAGTTCTTTTTTGGATGTAGAATAAGAAAAATAGGAATAGTTGGATACTGGAAAGTGATTTAGTATTCTGCTGATATTGCTATTCAATTTAGAAGTTATTTTCTTTTAAAGGTGAATAAGTATATATAGGGAGATATTCTAGTTTGGATGAAAAGTGGAATAAGCATTAGAATAATTGAAAAACATATAGATTAATAATAATAAACTTGATTATTAAGATATATATTTAGTTTAAAATACGTATACATTATATTATATATGTATTAATTTTTAGACAAAAAATAAACACACTATAGACATACATGTATGAGAATAACTTAGTGGAATAACTTTATTCCACATTTCCCACGGAATATCAATTCTGGAATAAGTAAATCAGAATAGGAATTACCATTCCGCTTTTATTCCACTTTTTGACTTACCAAACGGAATTACTATTCCAATTTTGCCTTTATTCTAGGATTCAAACATGGACCTAAGGTATTGTTGGATTAACATTTAATAATATTGAAGTCAATATAAAATCAATTAAAGTATTATAAGATATTTTGTAATTAGGCTCCTTAAAAGTGTTCTATTTGGTTTTAGGTTGAGCCAATTGATATCTTAAGTGACGTGGGTCTTATGTGTAGAGATTATTTTGAATATGTTGTCATTTGTTGATGGGCTAAATTGAAAATATGTGTTTTAATAAAATTCTATAAAAAAAGAGTTATAACCCTCAAACCTTAAGTACACATAATATAACATTGCCTCCTTTCTCTCTCACCTCCCTATCTTGAGTAAGAAAAAGAAAAGAGGACTTTTAAGCTTGGAAGACTAGATCTAAGTTGGTGATCAAGTATTTCTACGATTTTCATAACATATTTAGATCTTGAAAATTGTTTTTTTTTGGGACTTTTGAGTTTTTTTTAAGTAATCAGACATGGACTTGATCCATTTACACGTCCAATTAGTTATTTAGTAATAATTGCGAAGAAGTTCTTGCATTTATATTGTTTCATCTGAGTTTGTTTTTTTAATCAAAAAAACTCTATAAAGTTATTTGATTTAATGGAAAATCCAGCAGAAATTTGTTATTACTATTAAATCTTGAGTTTTCTGGAATTGTACTGTTTGATCCTTGTAGTTTAAACATTTATTTTAAAATGTATTTTTGCATGTTAGAAGATAGTTTATGTTAGAGTAAACTATTGTTGTTTACTTTAAATTGCATTTCAGTTCTTTTACTGTGCCATCATGATTAATAGTTAGACCATGACCTTCGAAATCAAATAAATTTATTATTGGTGATCAATTATAAATTGTCTTCTATTAAAAAATAGATTAATCAAAGCAACATCCTGTTAAAGTAGGCAGTCTTACCTAAATTTGTCTACTCTGGATAAAAGTTTGTTAGTGTATTTGAGATTCATGTAGATGATAATCAACTCAAAGGAAAGTTACTATTTGACAGAATATCAAACATACCTGTGGTAATAAATACGTGATAATTATATGATTGTGCCATGTAGGTAATTAATCATCGCAAATGAAGGCTTGTTACTTGACAGAACTAATTGTTAATATTTGATTACTACATTGAAGAATACAACTTGAAAGTTGACATTTCTGCCCAAAGTCTAAAAGTTGACGTTATCTTGAGATGGGCTCCACCATAAATTGAATTTATTAGTTTATTTCTTTATTATTAAAGATTAATATGTTTGTCATTGGATTAACTATTCTCTTGATTTTTAATCATTTATTAATTTTTTCAGTAAATGCATTTGCTTTCAATAATAGGCAACATAAATTCAATTCTCGTGCTTAATAGCACAAATTTCAAGTACTAGAAAGAGAATGTTATGATTATTTTCAGGTACATGGATCTAGATTTAGCCCTAAACATAAAACAACCCCTTACTTTTGAGTTTGACAGTTCAACTGAGGACAAGAAAGCTTATGAAAAGTAAAGCATTCCAACCAGCTATGTTCGATGATCGTGAGGTGTGCTATTTTAGAAACTTTTAGGGGCACAATGTCTAAAGAGACAAATGTCAGAGAGTTTCCCAATGACATTGAGAAACAATTTGCCAAGAATGAAAAGACAGAAACTGGTACATTATTGGTAAATTTAGTTTTTATGAGGTACAAGGCTAAGGGAAATATAATGGAGTACATTTTAGAAATGTCTAATATTACTTCAAAACTAAAAACACTTAAGTTAGAGCTGTTGTAAGTCTTGCTTGTGCATTTAATTTTAATCTCTCTTCTTGCATACTATAATCAATTCAAGGTTAGTTATAATTTTCAGAAGGAGAAATGGACTCTTAATGATCTTATTTCTCTTTGTGTGCAAGAAGAAGAAAGATTAAAGCAAGATAAGATAAAGAGTGCTCACCTGACATCTATTTTTGAGGACAAAGACAAAAGGAACCTAAAGTCTAATGAAGCTACAGATGTTTCACCTAAAAAGCAAAAGAGATAGTTTGAGTTTACCTACCACTAGGGCTGTAAACAAGTCGAGTTAGGTTAGGTTTAGGATCTACCCCAACCCTAACTCATCATTTCCTAATGGGTAACAGGTCAGGTGAATACTCGTCTTAAAAATTTCTGACCACTACCCTGCCCATTAAGAAAATGGGTGACGAGTAGGATTAGCAGGTGAAACGGGTGAGTTTTTTTATCAAAAAAAAACTTACCATTTTACTACAACGATTAAGTTTCAATCCAAAAAGATATCATGGAATTAAGACAGATATCATGTGACCAACCAAATGACCATAGTTCAGTTGATACAAGACTGTTACTTAAATTGGCAAATTATTTTTAAGTTCAAAAAATTAAACCAACGATTACTTATCCAAGCCTCTAGCTAAAATCTTTTCTTCACAGTGTGAACTACTTGAGGAGGAGAAGTGTGAATCCTGTGAAGTCCTTCCGTCAAACTATCATAAGTTTACATGGTCATACATCACCTACCATTCTATTCTAGGGAAAATAACACAACGATACAAAAAAAAAATGAAACTTCAAAAAAAATTAGTTTGGTGTTCTTGGTAGGCAAGGGTATGCAGCGGCGTCGATTGTGAATAGAGTGGTGACGGTGGTTGAGGATAAGTTTGTTGGATCGAGTGGCTTCTCTAGAGGGAGGGTGAATAGAGAATTTTAATTTTTACTATCCCATTTTTAGGTATAAGTTAACCTAAATGAAGTGTAATGACAAAGTGTACAAGCAACTGATAATAAGCATATAAATTTGAGGGCTAAGGATAATACATGCACATGAAGGGGTTCAGAGAAATCGAATACATAAGTCGTTTATAGTGGTTCGGCCAAAACCCCAGCCTAGTCCACTCCTTAAGACCCTCTTGAGATTTTTCCTTTTATACTTAAAACTATAAAATGCTTATTTGTGTTGGCTGTCCCACCAACCCAATCCTTGCTCATTCTACTTCTCGTTCCTCGAGAAGCTAGAGCCTCCCTTTGTAGCTTTACAACTTGTGACTTCCCTTTCACAGTGCGCTTTTACAAATGAATTACAATATCGTTCATGAAGAGAATGTAAGACAGAGTTTGAGCACGGAAATTGAGAGATACAAGTATATGAATGTGATGTCCTATCAAGGCTCGTAGAGGTCCTATTTATAGCCCAAGGACCATTGAAAAATGTGTCTAACGACTAAAAAACAGTCATAAACAGCTAGATTATCGGTATGCCGTTTTGACCACCGGAATGCCATTTCATTCTTCAATCAGCAACTCTCGAGCAATTCGGTATGCCGAAATTCTTTCAGTATGTCGAATTATCCTGAAACGGTATTCCGTTTTATCCTGGTATGCCGTTTTATCTTCAACTTTATCTCTACAGTCTTTTTCGGAGTTGCGTTGTTTGTGCCGATTTTTCCTGCTTCGATATGCCATTTTTCTCCGGTATGTCGTCATCTTTAATTTCGGAGTACCGTTTTGTATACCGAATATTCCTGTATCGGTATACCGATTTTCCTTCGGTATGTCGATTTTGATACTTCATATATTTTACAACTAATTTGCCAAGTATGACTTTACATATTCATTTACAACATATTATAAGGTTTGCATGACATATGCATATACATATACATTTTTCAACCAATTTGTCAAGTGTAACTTTACAACATATCAAAAAGTTTGCATGACTCAAGTATTTTCTTCAACCTTTTCCTTTCATGAGAATATACAAAAATTCATTAGTCAAGTGTAATCATCAAAACACAATATATTTCTAACAAAGTTAACTATGTGGTGGTCACGAGGAGGATGTCCATCGAAGGGCTAGTAGGTGACTCCTCGTCGTCCTAGGTGCCAAATCCAATCAATGAATACTATCGGCTAATGAACTACGTTGAGGAGGTTAATCCCACAGCGATGAGGACGATGCTCTTGTCCAATAGACTGAGGGGCAAGAGAGGTGGAGGATGGAGGGTTCCGACGAAGGGGTGAGAGAGGTGGCGCTTGTCTACGTGTGAGGATGCAGGGGTGAGAGAGGTGGATGGTGAAGGGTCGAGGGTGGTCTGTCAGTTTGTGTTGATTTTAGGTGGAGGGTGGAGGTGAAGGGGCAAGAGAGGAGGAAGTGGACTTAGGATTGTTGGGAGGAGATGAGGAATGATGTTATTATATATAATATATTTATGTTAAGTAGTTAAGGTTTGTGTAAATTTACTAATTTACTCTTGAGTTAAGGGATTAACGGATTACCCGTAGCATACTACCCAAACCTTGACCCATTAAATTGATGGATTAGCATGTGACGAGTTAACGGGTCAATGGGTGTAAAAAATCTCTACCTTAATCTTATAACGAGTCGGATAGAGTCGAATTAACTGGTGATACTTGACCCACTTACAGCCCTACCTGCTACTTTTGCAAGAAGGATGGGTATAAGAAGGTGTTGGCTTTATTAGCCTTATCTTGATTTTGATGATAACAAAAGACTAATGTGCTTTATGAGAATATTTCATAGTTCATATTTGCAAAGAAGATCATTGAAAGACTCAAAAGATTCAAGTTTAAAAAGGACGATATTTGAAGAAGAAAAAGATCTATGTGCTACCAAGAAGAATTCAAGATGAAGGAAAAGGAGAAGAAAAATTAAATAATATTTGTAATTATTTTGATGTAATTTTCTATTTATGCGTGTACCTAGGAACTTGTATTAATCTCTCAAATATCCTCATAGAGTCATAGGAAAATTGCCTTAGCTCCAAAACCAACCGTTTATTGAAAAACATTCATTATAGGACTAAAGGCATTTTCGGCATACCGAATTTCCTCGGTATACTGAAATATATGCATATTAGAAAAATCAGAAAAGAAACCCAGAACGACATATCGAAATTCTCCGGCATACTGAATCAGAGGTTTTTGACATACCGAATTATTTTCGGTATACCGAAATGCTCGATCATTGCACATTTCGGTCGACCGTTTTGATTTCGGCATACCGAACCAGTAGCCGTTGCTGAACGTTAGAGAGACGTTAGACACATTCTTATACCCATGTTTTCTTATAAATAGGCCCCCATTCTTCACCTATGAAGGACCAATACTTCCTACACTAAAAATAAAGCTTCACGCATCACTATTTTCAAGCATTCACTCCTATTCTATTAGAAAAACGCCTAAGGCAAGAGAGCTTCATTTTCATCCATCCACTTAGCCAAATTGAGTTTGGGAGATTATAGAAAAAGAGTTGTAAAATCCAAGTGTAAAGGTTCTTCTCCGAATTGAGAGAAGGAAGCCGCGGTTTTTGCGAAGCTTGGCGAGGATTCGTCAAGGGAGTACGGCGGGATCTTGGCCCGGAACAAGATTAGGTTAGTGAATTTCTCGAGGGGTTCTCGAGGAGTGGACTAGGCCAGGGAGGCTAAATCACTATAAATCTACTTGTGCATATTCATTGTCTCTCATCTCTTTTCTTTGTATGCTTTAGCATAATATCAATTTCCTAGTTATATTCAAATTACTTGAAATATTGTAAATTGATAAACAAACTCTAAAATTAGCTAATTATTCGCTAAATCACTATTCACCCCCCTCTAGTGAAGTCTAAAGATCCTTACAAAAGGAAGATCGTACCAAGTATCATGCTTGGCATGCTAAGAAAGGTACATCTTTTGCTTTGGTTTGTTCTAAAATTAATATAATTTCTGTATTTAAACACACTTAGTGGATAGATTCTGGTGCAACTATTCACATAAGTGTGTTTATACTGGATTGCCTAAGTTATCGGATACCAAGTGATGACAAAAGACACATCTTTATGGATGACATCAATAAAGTTGAAGTGGAAGCTATTGGTAATTTTAAATTATTGTTACAAACTCGTTGTTATTTAGATTTGAAAGAGACTTATGTTGTACCGTCTTTTAGGTGGAATTTGATTTTTGTTTTTGTATTGGACAAATTTGGTTATTTTTGTCTTCAAGGAAATGGAAATTTTAGTTTTTTTAAGATTCTATTCTTATTGGTACCAATTCTTTGGTTAATATATATTTGCTTGATACAATAACTTCTTATAATGAAATCTTGCATTCTATATCTAAAGGTACAAAGCAAAAATTAAGTGAAAGTTCTGCTTTGTTATGGCATAAGCGCTTAGGTTATATCTCAAAACAACGATTAAAGAGGCTTGTGTTAGATGGAATTCTTCATTCTTTAGACATAGCAGAGTTTCAAATTTGCATTGAGTGTATTAAGCGGAAACAAACTAATGTTAGGAGATTAAGTGCCAATAGATGTTCAGACGTCTTAGAATCAATACATATGGATATTTGTAGACCATTCCCTACGATATATTGGAATGGTCAACAATACTTTAATATGTTTATATATGACTATTCTCGTTATGGCTACCTGTATCTCATTTATGAAAAGTCACAAGCCATAGATGTGTTCAAAAAATTTAAAGTCGAAGTTCAAACTCAACTCAACAAAAGACTTACAGTCGTTAAATCTGATTGTGGAGGTGAATACTACGGTAGATATGACGGATCTGGTGAGCAACGTCTAGGCCCGTTTGTCAAGTTCTTGGTAGAATGTGGTATTATTTCTGAATAAACTATGCATGGTTCTCCAACCATGAATGATGCTGTTGAGAGGCGCAATAGGACACTTAAGGACATAGTAAGGAGTATGATTAGTCATTCTACCTTACCAGAATCTCTCTAGGACGAGGTACTTAAGTCTGCATCTTACATTTTAAATAAAGTATCAACTAAGGCATTGGCTAAAACCCTCTATAAATTATGGGTTGAGAAGAAATCTAGCATAAGGCATCTTTATACGTAGAGTTATCCAACTAAGGCTAGGTCTTATAAGCCTAATGAAAAGAAACTAAATTCAAAGACTGTTAGCGACTATTTGGTTGAATATTTTGAGAGGTCTAGGGACTTTAAGTTTTATGATCTCACTATTAGGTCATTTTTCAAGACGAGTAATGCTAAGTTTCATGAGGTAGTAGGGTTGGAGGGGAAAGATAAGAGTAAAAACATTGTCATTGAAAAGAATTTATTTCTCTTCCTACAATTGTAATTGACGATGATTAGGAATTAATTCTTGATATTGTTCAAGAGGCAAATCTGGAGCAAGGCATTGTTGATTCTTTTTTCATTAAAGAAGAACAAACTTAACTTCTTCAAAACCTAATGTCACTTAGGAGGTCTACTAGAGATAAGAGAAGTGCAGTTTCAGATGATTATGTCATATTTCTCTAGAAACATCAAGTTGATAATGACCTGAAAACAATTAATAGTTTCGACTATCAAAAGTGGATAGATACTATGAATGATGAGTTTAAATTCATGGAAGACAATAACGTTTGGAATCTAATTGCTATCAAACTTAATAAGTTCATTTATAGTTTAAAGCAAGTATACTGTCAATGATATCTGTAACCATGCCGGCGAGGAGGATCGCAAAATAATGCGAAACGGTCGGCAAAATCACGTCGAAAAAATAAAATAAAATGCAAAAATGCAGGAGTCGCCACCTAGTCTATTATGGAAGACGAGGAAAACCATAAACATGAAAAAT
>JAMKQA010034578.1:0-18100 GCA_024699735.1 Posidonia australis | reverse complement strand
TGGAGGAGCGGCGGCCGGAGGGCTTCAGGATGGGGAGGAAGGGGCGGCTGTCGTAGGGTTTGGTTGGGAGGGGGTGGGGTTGGTTTAAATAGGTAGGGTTTTGATTTGGAGGGGAGGGAGAGGATTTGATTTTTAAATTTCAAAAAAAAAAACCAGAAACCGTTTTTATTGGTGGTTTTGAGATTTGAGGGAGCATGTAGGAGAACTGTACTCTTCGTTTATATATAGATATATATATATATCTTTTAGGAAAGATTGCTACAATTACATAGACTATAACTACAGTAATTACAATCAATTATATAGATTTGAAAGGCTTAATTTGAGGGCCCATTACCACTGTCAATAGAAAACATTGTGCGATGGCATGCATTTAGTCAAAGTTTTCAATTCCTTAACAGTGAAACATAAGCAATCTGTTTATTCCCATGATGACGAAGTGATAAACGGTATCGGTAACTTCTCCAGACAATCTGTTTATTCCCATGATAGCGAAATAATAAATAGTATCGTAGCTTCTCCAGACGCCACCAAAGAATTGATATCAGCTTCTCGATGGTGATCAGCAACCGTTATTTCAAAAATGCTGTCCCAGCCAGTTGCAGTTTGCCAAGTAACGTTGATAGCAAAGTGATCCTTCGAAATGATTTGAAGTGTTCCGGAATTGAGCTTGCAAGCAGTGAGGTGTTCATTTAAATAATACCGACCTACATGTGAAGAAATAAGTACTTAGTATATAGCTTGGGTGGTTGCTATTATGAAGGGCACATCTTGTTTCAGATAATGGTAATGCCAATTGGAATGCATTTGGCATTTTAAAAATTGGAAAAAGTTGCCTGCTCACGAGGAAAACAAAAATTTACCTATTCCCACTTTGCAGGCTTGAATTCATCTCTCGAACACTGCCAGAGTTAATTGATAATTTCCATTATGGTTACTGCAGCGAAGACAAGGAAAAGAGTTCCTCCAATGTAAGATATAACCTGCAAAATAGTAAAAAAAAGATCCAAAAGAGTTCAAATATAGAAATAGCCTGGCAGAGAACCTGTATGGGCAAGCAGGTCATATTATAACATAATGGATTAAGAACCTCGTGTAAAACTAATTTAAAGGTATACTTGATCTACAAGACAGCTCAAACCACGGTCATGTATCACGATACTGAGAGGTGCCATGCTGCTCTCAATAAACGCATACCATTTGCTTAGAAACACTAGGAATGAAATACGTTCACCAGGCAGCGATAAACTTGAAACAGACTAATAAAATGACTAAAAACACTGAGCTGAAGGACAAAATGTGATATTGTGCCACGCTGCAGAGATCATTTTACAAAGAGATTCAAACACCCTATACGCAATCCTTTTGTGAAGATGTCTGCAAATTGTTCGAAAGACGGTGTGTGGAGAGTGGTAGTGATCCCTCTCATCACAATATCATGCATGTAGTGGCGGTCAACCTTAATGTATTTTGTCCACTCATGAAAGAATGAATTGTTGATAATGAGAATTGTTGTTTAATTATCACAATACAATAACACATAGATATAGGAGTCTTTATAGCAAAATCAAGTTTCACTAATAAGAATATGAGCCACATTAACTCGCAAACCGAACGGTACTCTTGTCTTTGTATTAAATCTAGACACAATATTTTGCCTTTTACTTTGCTAAGTGACTTACTTGCCTTTCACGTATGTGCAGTGTCCTGAAGTTGACTTTTTGTCTCCTATGTCATTTGTGTAGCCTTGAATATGAATAAGCTTCTACTCCTAGGTGTTCATATTTTTTGTAGATTAGACCGTTACTAGGAGAGCCTTTGATGTAGGTTAATACATGTAGTACACCCTGTTTATGGATAATCCTAGGTTCATACATAAACTAACTAAGAAAGTCTACTATATAAGAAACATTTGACTGAGTAACTATCAAATAGATCAACTTCTTAATCATTCGCCAATATAAACCAGCATCCTCAAATATCTCTAAAAGGTCTTCCGACAAACCTTGGTTCTACTCAATAAGAGTATTTTCCGACGTGCACCCAAGGAGACCTGTTTCTTGTAAGATATCAAAAGCATACTTCTTCTAGAACAAGGCTATTCTATTCCTATTATATGTAAACTCAATTTCCAGAAAATATATAGGTTTGTCTATATTTTTGGTAATAAAATGTCTTTTCAAATACTCCTTTATCTCACGGATGCTTGTAGTTGTAGAGTCACTCTATTAAGATAATGTCATCCACATGCATTGCCAAAAGTACACAGCTACTAACTAGTTTCTTGATGAATACAAAGTGGTTAACAACACATCTTTGGAACCTATATCCTGTGACAATGTTGTTGAACTTTTCAAACTATGCTCATAGACTTTACTTTAGACCATAAATATCTTTTCAAAGTAGACAAACACGATTTTCCCCTGAGCAACATATTTAGGAGGTTGCTTCATGAGTAGGGTGGTAACGGGTTGAGTCTACCTATACCCAGAAGCAGACCCATCTTTTTTCACATGTTTGGGTTTCAGTTTAGATCTTGATTCTAAAATTAAGATCCAGACCTAGACTGAAGATAATGGGTCTAAGTTCGAGTCTCGGGTCTATTGAGTCTTTTAACCTATTTCTCAATTGAGACTCAATTATTCAAATGATTCAATAAAAATAGGAGATTTCTTTGAAAATAGGAGATTTCAAATATTCAAATTATTCAAATAAACAAATCCAAATACACATTCAAGATTTAATTATGATATATCTCAAATGCACATTCAACATTCAAGATTCAAGATTCAAGATTCAAATAAACTTTACTAAATGCAATGACATTCAAATGAGATTTAATTATTCAAATGATTCAATGAATGAGAGATTGAGATTTGAGAGTAGAATAGTATATATTATATATATAGTGTAAATATTATACATTAATCCTTATATTTAACTTATAATATATTATATACAAATCAGGTCCACGGGTCTAGGTATTTTTAGATCTAGACTCTGTCCAGAAAATGAACGGGTCTAGCGGGTTTGGATCTATAGGTCCATGAGTCTCATTTTGAGGACCTATACCCATACTTTACGGGTATAGACCTACGGATCTTGGGTCTCATTGCTAGCCTTATCCATGAGCACTTATTCTGTAAAGTTATCATAGAGAAACGTATTTTTTACATTTTGACATAGATCCCACGATTGGTTGACAATAATAGACAACAACACATATACAAGTTAGGTGAGTCATAGTAGAAAAAGTTTCAACACAATCAATCCCAAAGGTTTGTGTAAAACCTCGTGTTACCAACTGAACTTTATATCTATCCACAGATCCATTGGATGTGTACTTAATTGTGGAAACCCATTTACAGCTTATTATGTTGGTTTCAGCAGGGCGAGCTTTGTATCTATTAGGTCCTATGTGTCACATGCTAATAGTGCTTGCATTTCTTCATCTATAGCAATCTTCCAATGGAGAAGGAGAAGAGCTTCTTGGTAGTTCTTGAGAATAGATTCTAATAGTGCTTGCATTTCTTCATCTATAGCAATCTTCCAATGGAGAAGGAGAAGAGCTTCTTGGTAGTTCTTGAGAATAGATTCAGAAGAAATGGATAAGGCATAATTACATAATGAAGAAGTAAGACGATCATTGGAAACAAAAAGAGAAATAAGATGAATAGTAGATTGTTTACCCTTCCGTAGTGCACTAAGTCAAGGGTAGATGTAGGCAAAAAGGATGGGACATTATCAGTTCCAAGAATCTGACTACGAATCTGGGATGAGATTACATGATCTAATGCAATCAGGAAAATAGCTACGACAAGTTCCTTACAATACTCCATCTTTGAGATAGACCTTTAACTTATCAAATAGTGCATGAATAGAGACATATAGGTTTTGACTTGAACGATTTCCTTATCAAAGTATAAACAACTGCTCATAAATATCATAAATGCAAGAAATATTCGTTTCATGTTTGTAAGTAGTTTTTAACGTATCCAAAATCCATTTTGCAAGATTGAGCATTATGACTCTATGGATAACAATCTCCTCCGATTGTTTATGAACTAGAATATAATGGTACAATCATTGAGAAACCAGTCTTTATAAGTCACATCCTTCACATTTGGGGGTTCTGTGAGGTATCAGATCTTTCGATG
The DNA here is from genome assembly GCA_024699735.1 of Posidonia australis. Taxonomy (NCBI): domain Eukaryota; kingdom Viridiplantae; phylum Streptophyta; class Magnoliopsida; order Alismatales; family Posidoniaceae; genus Posidonia; species Posidonia australis. The sequence goes on along the minus strand of JAMKQA010034578.1, from coordinate 13,943 downwards.
AACACCAATAAAGGTCTCAAAGGCTTGGAATAATAAGAGATAATTATTGTCATTTAATTTTACTGAGGTATTGTTGTGATTCTTTACAAACAACTCACGAGATGTCAAGAAGGATACCATATCTGCAACAAACAGTGCAAATCAATGGTGAACTAGTTTGATTGACACAAAAAATGACAGCAATAGATCTGAAAAACACTAAACAACATGTGTCTTGGCATACATGGTGGAAACAAAGGCACACATAGGATACACACATAAACCTAGGGCCTTCAACACATCACGAGCAGTAGTAACAGCCTAGAACATTGCATAGGAACCACCAACGAGGTTGCACAACACCACCAGTATCCCTAGAATAGGATTGACAATAGGTAGGTTGTAGTAGAGAGAATAGAAGAGATTACCAAGTGCTACAGTGATTCTGACGGTGCTACAGTAACTCTGATGCTACCACAGTAACTCCGACGATGCTATAGTATTCTGATGGTGAGTGACGGGTCAGAGGGTAGACTGGTAGTGGTTAAGGTTTCTCAACCTACTTTGGTACTATGTTAGAGATTAGAGAGAATAATAATGTATATCTTATTATTAGAAGAGAAATTATATATTTATAGGTAATGACTAGAGATGGAAACCGGGTCGGGTCGGGTCAGCTTGGCCCACGAAACAGTCCCAGTCACGGGCCGACCCTCCTCTTGCAAGGCATGGGCCCAGCACGACCCATGGCTCGTCTGTGGGCCGGTCCATTGGGTCTAAAATTTATTTTTAAAATTATATTTTTATTAATAAAAATATATTTGAAATATATCATTTTTTTTACATTAAAAAATACAAAAGATATTTACATCATTTTTTTTACATTTTTTATTTTAAAATTTTACATCAATAATTATTCATTTGTGGAGTCTATTCTGTCTGTTGAAGTTGATGCCGCATCATCGTCTTCTTCTGATTCAGAATTCAAGCTCAATCCTTGAAGACGGTTAACCAGATCGTACCAATCTTTTAAGTAGACGGAGGCTTCTACAGACTTCTCTGATAATCTACATCTTTTATCATTTAATACCCTTTTTCCTACAGAAAATGCAGATTCCGACGTCATAGTTGACGCCAGAATCGTTAGTAAATCTTTTGCCATTTTTGATACTATAGAAAACTTAATTGCTGTAGCAGACCACCACTTTAATATATCTAAGTTATCTATTTCTAAATTACTAAAAGCAATTGGGGATTCTAAATAATTATCTAATTCATTATTTATATTTGATTTTATATATTTTTCCTTCTTTTTATTTAATCTACTCCATAAAGAACTACTACTACTAATACTACCTATTTGTGTTCCTAAAAAACTAGATGCTTGACCATTATATGTTTCACCAAAATTTCTAACATATTCTTCAAATAAATTATATAAAGTTGTCTTTATTTTATTATTAAATGAATCTATATACTCATTTTTATTCATATTACTAAAAATATCATTTATAAGTATCATACAATTAACTAATCTATGTCTAGGATCCATAATTAAAGCTAAACATGTCCACATTGGAGGCTTACTCCAATAATTATTATATTTAGTTTCCATTGATTTAATAATATTTACAAAAACTGGAATATTTCTATATTGTTGAAAAAAAATTGTAATATTAAATAAGTTAATTAAAACTAGAGAACTTGTTGGATAATATTGACCAGATAATTGTGTAATTGCATTATAAAATGGTTCTAAAAATTTATGAATTATATTAGAATTTTGCCAATCTTCATCATTTAAAAATTCATTAGATTTTGTATTATAAAATCCTGTAATTATATGATTATAAGATATACATGAACTTAAAATATCATAAGTTCAATTCCATCTATGTTGAATATTTAACTTAAATTTTCAGGGATTTAAACCATTTTGTGCACATACATGTTTAAATTCTTGATATCTTTTAACTGATGTTTGAACATATCTTAAAGTTAAAAGATACTTAGATACTATAAATTTAGTTATTCCTTCCTTAACTTCTTCTGTATTATATTTCCAATTAATTATACTACTAGATCCTATTTGTAATTTCGATTGTTTTAAATCTAAGTATCATTTTTATTATGTTTAGGTATACATTTTTGTAAATGTCTAGATATATGACCTACACCTCCTCCCCTAGGACATGTGTATGTGGTATTATAATAATTATAGTAACATCTAGTTTAATCTACAGGATCTAATATAACATGCTGCTAAATCCAAGAACTTTGTTTCCTAGGTTTTTTAGTGGTTGTAGACTGTGTAGTATGTGTTATGGTAGACTGAGGTTGATCTGACTCCATACTAGGGATATAGTCATGGCTAACAATATTACCAATATTTTTCATTTTAAAATATAAAATAATAAAATCCTTAATCTACAAAAACCAAAATCCAAAAATGAAGGGATTAGAAGTAAAGAATTTGGAAGGATTAGAAGTAGAGAAATTTTGATGTTGTTAATTCAACTAGTGTCGCGTGGAGACCGGAGAGTAGAAGACGGGACGGAATCCAAAGCCAAACAACAAAATCTTCACTTGAAAATCCTCACTTGAAAGTTGGAAGAAATTTGTAGTAGAAAAAGTTTTAGTGGAGAAGAAAAGAGAAGATTGAGTTGTGAAGAAAAATAAATGGAGTGAGAAGATATTTATAGGATAAAAATAGAGATTTTTAATTTTTTAAAAAATAGAAAAATGCAACGACCTTATTTTTAATCGTTGCATGTCCGTTGCCATGCAACGACTGAAAATGCAACTGTCCTTTGGATCGTTGCTTTTTTTTGTTTTTTTTTTCGTTTTTTAGGCAGAGCTCTGTTTTGTTTTTGTAAGTTTAAACGGGCTGGGCTCAGCCCGACCCTGTTTTGTTTTGTTTTTTTTAATTTTCAAACTGGCCGGGCTGTTTTGTTTTTTTTTTAAATTTTAAACGGGCTAGGCTCCCTGTTTTGTTTTTTTTTTTTAACTTTTAGCGGACCGACTGGGGCTATTTTTCGAGCCAAAATGGACCTACTTAACGGACCTTTGCGGGCTTGACCCTTAGGCCTGGCCCATTTTTTTTTTTTTCAGACCCTGACTGGGCCGGGCGGCCTAAGGCTGGCTCGGTCCGATTTCCATGTCTAGTAATGACTAGATGGTATCATAATAGAAGGATATCCAATAACCTATATAATACCCATATAATATAAGATATATCTAATAATATCTCTACCAAAAAGTTTCCTAAAAAGTCAAGAAAAACTTTATAAGAATGTAACTTCCAATAGAAAAACTTACTTTTTCAGAGAAAAATGATCCTAACAAGGAACCCCCAATAACAGCAAGCTGGAAACAAGGGTAGGTAACCATAAGGAGATGGAGATGTCAATGCTAAAAAAAATTAATAAACTGTGACATTTTGAATTTCGTTTATACCATAGTTGCGGTGGCATGACCAGCCAGTGCCCCAGCGATTACACCAAGAGGAGAAGCAGCAGCAGCTAGTGCTAAAATAGGAGAAACTAGTAGTTTCACAAAGCATGTCTTCAAAAAGTTTCAGTGGACCAGAAATAATAGACTCACCAATCGTGGAGAAAAATGATTTATCACCCCATTCAGCAACAAAGACCAGAAGAAAGGTACTGATCACAGTATTAGTAGCAGCCACCATTCCAGCACCATTACCTGATAATTCAGAAATTGCCAACTCTGCCTGACTTAAAATTCAAGGCAGAACATCCATTAGAAAATAATCATGATATATAAAAAAAATCCATTTTAAATAAATACAAGATTTGGGGAACTGTGAAAAACTATTAGATTCTTTTAACATGAATTGAACTTGTAACTAAATGTCCTGAAACTTTTTCTAAAGTGATCCCTAAGTGATGTAAACAGGTCAATCTTCAACAAAGGAATACAACTGCATGGGAATTTAGTCCCATTTTATGTATTTTTAATTATCAAGAAAGTGTACCTTTTTAAGCTTACACTATTTCGATGTTGGTGAATGATATTTACATCTTAATGTCAATCTTTTATGAAATACCAACCAGCTGACTACTTACACTTTACATCTTATGTCATGGAATGGACAGCTTATTCAACAATCAGATTTGTGCACAAATAAAACTACTTAGATGTTAAAAACAGAACAAAAAATCTTATCATGTACACAGTGACAACCAACTGATAATTAGTCTACATTATCCCAAAATAAGTAATTTGATGACAGGTTGAAAAGGTAACTTTGCATAGAGTTCACTCTCAGAAAAAAAAGGGGCAAAACTTGAAATTTGAAAATATTGTAGAAAGTTTTCCTTACTGACCTCTTTTTTCTCATCTGCTGTTTTGGAAGGATCATCCGAAGTAGCATCTATCAACGTAGTAACTCCAAAATAAACCTGAAATCACCAGCACTACATTGCATTGGCCTCATAACTAAAAAATCCATGCATTTTATGAGCTTGTCAAATTATGGTTTGGTGCAAAGATAAAATTGAAATTAGATTGAAAAAAATAAAAAAAAATGACTTTGCAAGATTAGAGCTAGAAATTTCAAGTTCTCAATCATAAGAACCTTTTCCCATTTACATTTGTAACTCGTCACACTCTCAATTACCAAGAACAGAGAAAGAGTGTGAAGCAAAAAAAAAACAGAGCAGGTACAACAGTAGTTGGTTACACCAGAGAAATGAATGCATGAAAGTATGGAAAAATATGCCTGAAATTATATACTTTTTTGGTTTTTCCTGTTATAGCAGTATAAAATTTTAATCATTTTTTTTCCATATAGCTGAATGTGAAAAAACAAACAGATGTTCGGGGCTACTGTCTGACTGAAAAATTCCAAAACCAGATACATAACTATTTGGTCTAAACAATAGAAGGCAAGCTCATAGTCACCAATAGGAAAACCGCTGCAATATCATCCACTGGCAAATCTGTTCCAAACCTGCAGTAATCACATTGTTACGAGGACTTGGAAAAATGGGCAAAACAGAAACGTAAATTGTAGAAAACTATTAGTTTGTTAGAAACATAGACTTCTTTCATGAATATCTTAAAATACAGGAAATTTGTAGAGAATTACTTGAATGGGAGGATTCCATCAACGTAATGAAATGTACGGCCAAGAAGAACAGAAACTAGAGTCATTGCCCTATACAAATTAAAACAAAGAAACTATAAATTCAGAAAGTCGATAAGAAATCTTCATTTATAATTAAATTAAATAACGAAACAGAGCAACTAATACCATTTAAATACTTTGAACCAAAAGTAGCACATGGGCCCATGAGTCATGAGTCTCATGACCAAATAATTAAAGACTAAAGTGAGAGACCTCTGACAATTTCATCTAGGAACTTACGCAAGAGCACTGAATGTGCCAACAAAGACAACAGCACCAGAATTCTGAGCAGCTAAAAGAGCCTGTTCATGATAATCGCAACAGGTTTGACATACATTAGGACAGTAATTTTAAGCCTTTTGGCCTGAGAAATGTAATTATTGTGATCACATTTGTTCACAAACACAAGCAGAATCATAGATAGAAACATAATCAGCAAAAACTAAATGATTGAAGATCTAATGATTAACAAAATGTATGACTAATCTGATCCCAACGCTTTACACATAATATGCTCTTGGGTTTGCTAGCATTGGGAACAAATTTTCTTTATCATTAGAAAAGGAGAAAAATATACATTATAAATCAGCAAAGTATATAGATATGCCTTAATCCCTTACAGCAATGAAAAAAGTCTTGTCTCCCAATTCTGAGAAGAAAATCAGCAAGAATGCCTGTAAAGTAAAAACAAACAAAACGGCTGTTGTTAGAGACTAAGCCCCGATTTGGATAAGGAAAAACTTTTGAGATACACCTAAAATAGAATTTAATATCTCATTTGGTTGTGTAAAAAATGGAGTAAACTCAGAATAACAATTCCTATTCTGGTTTATTTATTCTACAATAACTATTCTGTAGAAAAGGAAGAATAAAGTTATGCCACTAAGTTATTTTGATACATGTATGTATACAATTTATTTATTTTTATATAAAAATAATACATATTTAATATGATGTATACATATTTCAAATTAGACAAATATTTTGATAATCAAGTTGATTGCTATTAATTTATATGTTTTTCATTTATTTCAATACTTATTATGATATATATTCTACTTTTTAACTAAATCAGAATTTCTCTATATACACGTTTATTTCCCTCTAAAAGAAAATCACTTTCAAACAAAATAATAATACTATTAGAATACTAATATCATTTTTTACTTATTTCTACTTTTCTTATTTTACATCTAAAATGAGCTAAGAGAATAATTGGGTAAGTGATCCTTAAAAACAAAAAATCATTACTTGTTTACGCGCAAATACCTTCTTCCTACAACATGGTCAAATGCTAGGATATGTAAAATATGATAGTAAAAGAGAGAAACGATAATATACTTAAACCACCTTTTAAACTAGCTTGAAAATTAAATTACAACATTGATGTGCTTGATAAATAAACTTTGTGATTTTTTATTGACCGCTCAAAGCATAGCATTTTGGTAGCAATTTTTCTATTATCTGTATACATTACTTAGACCCTGTTTGGAACTACTTATAGACAGCTTGCGTAGTTAACTTCTGTCAAATCATCAAATATCTTAGAAGTAGTTCCAAACGGACATTGGGAGTCCACTTTTCACAAAAGCTATAGCTTCTGGATCCTAAAGTCATGTGTAAAAACATGGTTTTCCAGAAGTTGACTAGAGAGAGTTTCTGACAGAAGCTGAATAAATAAGGTATGCATTTACGTTTGTAACATTGATTTTTTTAAATTAATTACATAGAAATGTCCTTATTATTTACAGATTTGCCATTAAATGGGAGGTAAATATGTAAAATCAATATTACTAGAATCTAACTATTGCTGTGGAACTTTTATTTGTCAAATAGAATTTTCATAACTAAACTAAAATCTAACTTCTACAGATACCTTCAAAAGTCAACTTCTATTAAAACCTCACAATCTGACATCTACAAATAAGAAGTTCCAAACGAGATCTTAGTTGTTTACATGCAAAGATGCAAACTTATGTGCTTCTTCACGACTAAGCAGTTCACCAGAAAAGAATTGAGATTTTTTATTTTCATTTGAAAAGGTCAAAATGTTTTTTCCCCTGTTCGTTTGAGGCCTCTGCAGGAAATATAATCAAGAGTTGTATGTTTTGTTTGATGTGCTGATCAAGTGCCTCGGTTGAATTCCCTGAGAGACAACTTATAAACTTAAATATAGCATTAAGGGTGGCTACAGGAATAAAACACGGAAAATCAGAAATGAAGAGACAGTGCCGTAACTGAAGTAAAACCTGTACTAAAATCACCGACATCCCCTAGATAAGAAAGAACTTGCATCCCACTAAGAGCATCCGTTCCGGCTATGGCCTGCTGAGAGACTTGAAAAGTGACGAATCCAAGGAGTGCCAGAAATTTCATTGCACCAGACAAGCATGCTCCACTTGTTTGGTTGGTCCTAGCAGCAGCTTCATCTGCAACACTTGAATAGAGCCCATCATTCCACTCCAATAACTTTGAGCTGTTTTTGTTCCAAATATTGTTGAAAAGCTACATCCAAAACTGAACTAAATTAACATATGAAATGTAATTTTCCTATCTAAGCACGCTCAATGCTTCAAATAAAATGGTAAAAAAAAAAAAAAACTATCGCTGATCTGTGTAAGAAGAATGTCACATTGTCATGAGTTGCTGAAGTAGACGCCTCCATCGACTTCTCCATCAACTTCTCACTTCTGCACACATGCCGAGGCCACCGTCCCAGAAACCTAGCAAAACAATGTCTTACCCAATCAAAATTCACACACTCGGACAAAAAAAAGTGCAATTTAAAAAAAAAAAAAAACACATTTTTACAACAATAAACCCCACAGAACTCAGCTACAAATGCCCAAATTCAAAACCCAGACAAGGAAAAGAAAAACAGGAAGATGGTTCACCTGGAATTGAAGAGAAGACCGGGCTTCCTCCGCCATGGCGACGGAGGATGAGAGGAGAAGCAAAAGGAGGGGGATTTTCTCGAATGCACACCAAGCACACTCTCACAGATTGTTGGGGCAGTGGACTGCATCGCTTCTGGGAGGTTGGGGAGAAGGATGCCCTCGTGTTCCTCTGCTCCTACGCCCCTCTCTCCGAGGTGTGGTTTGTGGGGGTTGGAGAAATGGAAGACAGGAGAAGTGTCGTGTTGGTTGGTTGGCGCCCAGAAACAAAAGATGAGTGGATAACAGAAAGGAATAGAGAGTCCTCTGCGCTTTTGTGTATGGCAAACGGGTCTGTATTCGGATCTATTATCTATATAGTCTTTGATGTTGTTTTTCTAAGGGGTAATGATGGGGAAAGATGATGTTTGAGTTTTATCGGTTCTTCCTTATAAGGTTGTCTAATAAGAAAAAAAAGTCTACGAAATTATGATTTCACTGTATGTTGTTCTTTTTCATTTAATGATTAAGTTTTATTGGTTCTAACTTTTAAGATTGTGTTTGGTAAAGATTTTGACAACTGAATTTAAGTAGAAATTGTTTTATAGTTAGAATTATTGACAAATAAGAAAATAAGTCAACTTAATTATAATTTTAATTACCATTTGTTACGTAGCGAATGGAATATTTTGTCAAACATGAGATTACAGTAAAAATAACAGACGTTCATGTAGTTTCAACATAGGAGATTTTCGAACGTCCACACATAGATCAGATGTAGGAGTTTTGCAAATGTTAATGCAGACGTGGATCAAATCAAGGGATTTGTGAACGTCCGTGTGAATCTTTCAACTCTAGACATATCTTGAAATCTTTAGTGTTTGTGGCTTTCTTTGGAGTGAAATTTTTGATATTCTTCTTCATCAGTCTTTTGTAGCTTACACTTTTCATGAATTTATAGTGAAACTTTAGATATTCTTTTTCATCAGTCTTCTGTAACTTACACTTTTCTTGGATTTATAGCGAAATTTCTTTTTCTCTCTTTCTATTCCAAGAATGTAAACCTATTTGATGGCATTAGGGAAATGCGACTTCCAATTAGGAGAAATTAGACATTTGTCCAACTTCACTATAATGACATTCTACTGAAAATTGGATCAAGTGTAGCGACAGTTGTTGGGAGAAGAATCTACGAAATTTGTTGATGCAATAAAATTATTAGATTTTGTTATAATGGGGGAGACTGAAGATTTACTAGAATACTCATGAGTAAATCTGATGATATTGAAAGCACTCCCAATGACCCAATTGCTACCCATTATAGATGTAAATGCGGGATTTTGGGGAAGTACTTTACGTACGTTCGTTTGGTCGCTTTTTGTCACTTCGCTTGTGCTCTTGCTTTATGTCTTGACTTCTTCCCTCTACATAGGTTGAAGCTAATGTGATTGTCACTCTCGGTTTACTTTCGCTTGCCCTCGAGACACTTTAGGAAGATGTTGTTGTGGTTGCGGATTCAACTATCTTAGGACGATGCTAGCATCACTTGAGGGTGCTGATTAACCTATAATTCATGTATATTTTATTCCCATATTTGTCAATTTTGTATATAAATAATATTACTCGATGTGATTTGTGTAAATTTTGCAGAACTTGATGACTTAGAAAGAATCTACGAAAAATAAGGGGAAAAAGAATAATTGTGTCAGAAAAGAAGAGATTTTTGTATAGAAAATTCTAAAGCTATGTCAAGAGGTCAAACACATATTTTTCATGTGCCTAAATACTAGCAAAATATCAGTCAAGCTGTGGAAAAAGTCAAAGAAGATCCTAGATTACATGGACACCTCCTAGGCACTCAGATGCAGATTCGACGCTTTCCAAACACTTGCACAAGATATTTTTGACTTAGTCTTCTTTGGATAAGATTCTCAACTGTAAATATCTTATATTCAAAATTGAAGATTAAATTTTGTATTCAGATTTGTCTCTGACATATGTAAGTCCTTGTAAGCCTATAAAAGGACCCTTTATGTAGATCTATGGATCCTGAACCAAGCAAGGAAGGAAGGAAGGAAGCAAGGTTTTAGACTCACTTTCTTTTCTTCTACTTTGGGAGATCCTCAAGATCATCAGTGTAATCTCAGGTTCCCTTCAATAAAAAGTTTTTTTATTTAATTATGTCTTCTATTTCTTCTCTCTCCTTCTTTTATTTAATTATTTTACGTAATCATGTGTGACTAATCTTCTAGATCTAGGATTGAGATGAAGTTCATGTAATATTATATGTCATGATTAAATTGCTCTATGTTTTCTCTTTGTACTTAATGCTATGAATATGTGGGTTGGATGTATATTACATAGATCATTCAATGAATCGAAAAACTTTGATAGATTAACATTGATTTCGTCTTTTTAGTCTATGCTTAGGGAAGATTTAATTGAGGGTTGTGTGTATAATCTCAATTCCATCATATGTCATTTGATTGAATTTGATTTCTGTATTTTTATTCCTTCACTTGATAGTCTATGGTGCATTGCATATAGATTCTGCATTTATATTTACATGAATGGATTCAAAAATCCTAGTTCTTCATTTATTCTGAATTTTTCTTAAATATTTAGTCCTTAGTTATCATCTCTCTCATTTTTTCATCTCAATAATTGATAATAAATCTCTGTTCTTGAACACTTTTCTCTGTGGGATCGACCCGTATTTGCCACGTACTACATAGTACGTTGTGCATTTACGGCAATTAAATAAGACACATCAGGTGCTCGTACCGATAAACTTCTTTTTTTTTCCTTGCAAAACAATGTTAAAATGAAAAATGCAGATTAATACAGTGTAGTAAGTGACTTAACAAAATAAATTACAAATATGAAAATAAGAGGAGAATATACTTACCCGAGGGGTTTTATTTCCTCGATTGAAACTGATGTAAATGCCTAGCCACAACATGCAATAAAATAAAATGCGATATGTAAAAAAAAATATTAAAAGAAAAACCCCTTTTAATGGATGAAATGCAAGATGATGACGCGGCATGGTCGGAGCTAACAGAAGACTCAAGCTCAGAATCTTTCTACTCTCTCTTTCTCATAATTCCGGTCTTCTAAATCAATGTCGATGTCTATTAATGGGTTCCCTCCAAAGGTTGGGAGTGCTCCTCTATTTATAGAGAGACAGGAGGATCAAAAAAGGTAAAAAGATTTAGATTTGGAAAGATTAAACAGCTGCAAGTTTTTTTTCCAGAAATGTTGTACGCCCAAAACTAGGCGTTCTATGTTAAACACCTAAATTTGGGCGTTCAACGCATCTAAGTTGTCAATAGGAATATTTCCTCAATTAATTAGGCAACCAATCACAATTAAAGGCTCATTGACGTTAGACACAATTATGGGAATCTTCCAAAAAAGGAAATAATTTTAATGGGATAGTATCAGAAGACTCGTTTAAAAATACCAAATATTTATTAAGTCCAATTGCATCATAGCAAGTCTCGTTCATCCTTAGAAGTCTCTTGCTCAACCCAAATATCCTCCAAAGGCCCATTCGTAGATCTAGAGTGTTAAACGCAAGAATTTAAGCGTACAACATTATACACAGATTTTCTAGCGTTTAACGTCTCTAGTGTTATTCCTTGCCATTTCAGACGAAGTTTTCTTTTTTAGACTTAAAATAAATATTTGGTATTTTCAAATGAGTCTTCTGGACCACGTACGAATATCAATTAGCCAATTAAAATAAATATTTGGTATTTTCAAACGAGTCTTCTTTGATAAGGATCCAGTACCAGAAGTACCTTGACTTGAAAAGGAGACTGGTGTTATAATGTAGTAGAGTCACTAGACATCTTTTCCAACTCATTATCATCAATTTCGTCAATCATGACCAGAACAACTTTGAGTTTAGCTTTGTTAATCTTTTGCATATTAGAATTTGATTAGGTTGATTTGGCATTGTTAATAGAGAAAATTAGATCATCGATAGCTTGGTTTATGGCAGAGGTAGGGACATTAGCTGCCACCTCAACGGGGTTAACTGACACACAAGGAGAACATGTCTGCTGGATAGAGGCCAGAGGGATTGGAACTGGGAATGGAGTAGGGATAGTACTAGTAAACCTAGTAAGGGAAGAGATCTTAGAAGTGGTATTAACAAGGCCAACAATAGGAAGTTGCTTTCCAAGAAAGAACTCTCAAGGCTTGGGAAGCAGACCTATCGAGGTAGACTGAGAAGAATTGTGCATTGTTTGTATAAGGGCCTCTAGATTCCCACCTCTACCATCGTAGAAGATCTCTTCCACACATTTTTACCTTGATTAACACTTCAATTGTTGTTCCCCATCCTTCCAACCTTTAGTATTTTTCAATGTTTTGCCAGCAAGTTTTAAAAATTTCTTTTGAAAGGTAGGTCTTGGAGGAAGTAAAGAAAGGGAAGGATCCCAGGACGAAGGAGCAGAAAGACACAAATCCCAGCTTTTGCAAAATCTGATGGGATACACATTCCTAGTAAAAGCATAGTACTACACCTCAAGTAGGGTTTTATCCATGTGAAGTTGGATTTTCAATCAAGCAAAACTGTAATATTTGTGTCTAGATTATTCAGACTAAATGCATTTAATTTTTGTAACCTGGATAATTAGCTATGTATTGTAGTGTTGTGTTGGACTCTCTTCGATTAATTGGTGTTTCATCTTCAGTGTTTTCCCCTACTGTGTGATGTTTGGACCCATGTGTATGCCATGTGTGCGTTTGTGGGACCAATGCGGGGCTGGACTCAACCCTACACAGTGCCCATCGCCCTTCACTGTGCTTGCCACAACACCCGCAGGCTTCCACCATACCACATCGCCAATACGTCGGGATTCTCGGTAGTAGTCGTCGACAAGTGACGACAAGGAGGCGACAACATAAATGGGAAAAAGAGGAGGACTTTGGGAGCAGCATACCTGAGGGAGAAGAAAGAGAAATTTGGGGGAAGATCGAGAGAGAAAGAGAGAGAGACTCAAAAGCATGTTCTACCAGTGGAAGAGGACCGCCAAAGACCAAAGAGGCCGATGGGTGAGAGGATGACCACCTTAGGAGGAGGGATCGCCGAAAATCATCGGAAGAGTATGCGTTCCCATCCTTCATTTTTCATTTCAGTCAAGCTCTAAATTCATGACATGTGAATTCAATTGAGAAGCATGATTAGAAGTAGATTTAAGTAAGATCATGAATAAATGTTGATCTGAGAATTTTTTTTCCCATGAATTTACAAGTGATTATGTTGAATTTTCGAGATCTAGCTACAATAGTTTTGAGATGTGCCTTCTGTATTATGATTTTTATATCTTGATATACATGTCATGGTTTTTGGTGAAACTTGTCCCAAATATAAGTAGACTTAGCATGCTAGATTATATGTTTTATGTAGGATTCGTGGTTCACCGAAAAGGGATCCGTCGGAGGTTCCAATTTTGACAAACGAGTGAGTAGGGTTTGGCGAAGATTTCAGAAAATCTCTGTGTTTTTCTGTTTCGGTCTTCCGAAAAATTTTCGGCATTCCGAAAGTTCCTGTTTCGGTGTACCGATAAAAATTGGTCTACCGATTTGCTGTCACATTATTCAGGTTCTCAGGATTTCGGAATTCCGATTTTATTCGGTCGACCGAAACCCTTGTTTTTGTTACTTTTTCCCGTCTTCCGATTTTGCCCGAAAATGTTTAAAAAATAACCTAATCTGTCATTTTCGCCCTAATCTCTCCTAAACCCTCGACGGCAGCTCCCCTTGCTCCGGCGACTCGAGCATCCTCGTTGCTTCCTGAGCTTCCTCCTTGCCTCTCGTCCTTCCCCCTTGGTCTCCGGCGACCACCGTGTGTTCTCCGACCTTCCTTCACCTCTACAAACGTCACCTTGTCTCTCCACTTGCGCCATGGCCCCCAAGAAGAAAAT
>JAMKQA010034577.1:0-12305 GCA_024699735.1 Posidonia australis | reverse complement strand
TTTGAATGGGTTCAGTGAAGAGGTGAATTGGAGGACTTGTGATTTTTTGGTAAAAATGGTAAATGATTTATGTATGTGGAGAAGGAGAAATAAAATATTGATTGGAAGAAAAGAAATGGGTTAAATTGTTCATGGTGGGCCTTTATGGGCTTTTGGATTCAATTTGGGCTTGATGGGCTTGATGGGCCTCCATGGGCCTATGTGGGCCTTGTGGGCCCTCATGGGCCCAAGTGGGCTCTAATAGGGTTTAATGGGCCTTGTGAGCCCCCACGGGCCCAAATGGGTTTAGGTGGGCCCAAAAGGCTTTGGTTTAGTCAGAGCTCAGCTACCAGACCCTCGTCCTGCAAAATTGAGAAAATTGGGGTGTCTACATCTAGCCTTTAGCAAGCAATTGGACTAGAAAGACCGAGTTTCTCGGGCGTACGAGGGTGCCTAACACCTTCCTCGTGCGTTATAGGAATCCTTATCCATCATCTGGTTAGCAGACATTCAGCCTTCACATCTGCACTCCAAGCATTCATCTTTTTTGTGGTTTTCCTCGTCTTTCCCTTAAAAGACTAGGTGGCGACTCCTTTCTTTTCTTTCCTTGCGCCTTCGCCATCTTGGCATGACTGTGATCTCCTTCCCCCTCCTTCAGGTCAGCATGGTCACACCATCTGTTAAAGATCAGTGAGGCAGATGTACAGAAGACAGCCTTCGCTCCTGTGACCATGCCGGTGGAACTCTGCACGGCTTTCCAAGGTACGTGGAAGCACACGAGGTGTCCCAATACGGTCATGGCAAAGATGGTGAATCTGGAGAAGAAGTCTAGTCTTGGAAATACTAATGAAAAATAAGAAAAGGAGTCGCCAGCTAGTCTTTTAATGGAAAGATGAGGAAAACCAAACATAAAGGGAAAAAAACCAAAAGAAAGCAAGGTGAAGAAAATATATGCATGCTTCGTGCCTAATGGATGTTGTGCACAAATCAATGCGGGTCAGAGAAAGGGTAAGGATTCTTGTTATGCATGGGGAAGGGGTCAGGCTAAGGATTCTTGTTATGCATGGGGAAGGGGTCAGGCACCCCTACACGCCTAAAGAAATTGATCTTTCTAGGTTTCCTACGTGCTAATGGTATATTGTGTGTATGCTTGTCTATTCTAAATGCACATGCTTAAGATGACTACGAAAAACATGCCAAATCAAAGAAATGAATAAAACGGAGAAAAAATGATAATCTGAGGGACAATGTAGGCATTGAAAATGCTACTTTACTGTACGCCCTTAGGCGATGAGGAAAATCAGGAATACTAGGAAAGCATCATGTAAATCAGAGGAAACTCGAAAAAATATGAGAAAATCAAATTGGAGAAAATAATCTTCATTCAGTTCCATGTTGGCATTGTCAAGTCGGTTAATGTACGCCCTTGGGCGATGGAAAACCAAATCAAATCAAAATTGTAAATGTCGAAAGAAATCTGGGAAACAATGGGAAAATCAAGCTTGAAATGAGTTGGAAGTGTGTGTATAATGCAAGAAAGAAGGCATGAGAAAATATGCATGAAATGGGAAACAAAATGTACAAAATGCATGTGTGATTGAAAAATGTAAATTCCAGGGGCTTTTGTGCAAAATTCTCAAATTCTGAATGAAGGCTGAAATTCTGTAGCTAAATCATCAGAAATACTTAGGAAAACACATTTTATGTAATTTTGAAGAAATTAGGGGTCAAAGGTGCAATATGCAATTTTGAAGAACCAGTGGCATAACACGAATGTCAAGATTTTGCGTCATCCTTGGATTTCTTCGAGCCTGGGGCTTTGGTAAAGAGCGTTCGGTTCGGAACAGTGCTGCAAATTGGCCAGGCTTCTTCGACTTCGGCTTCATAATCTACTGTGCAACCTTTCCCCTCTATGACTGTGAGATCCTTCGATTGTACAGAGCCACTAAGCAGGTAAGATAGCTCCTTAGTCATAGCATAAGAGCTCGGGGGGTACTCTTGAAACTAGATTGGCATTTGAAACCAGTCAGCTCACTCAAGACTGAGGAATACCCGTTGCGCTACATAAACACGGTTGGTCCCAGGAACTTTTGTAGGCAACATATTTTGTGGACCTTTTCCAAAGTAGGGTTCAATTCGATTCTCCCAAAGCGGAATACATGATGGGCTGGCTTCCTAAACCAGGCAGCTGCACACAGGAAGTATCGAGAAACCTCCACCCTTGCGATATCTAGAAGCTTTGAGGAGATCCCCAAGTCTGCATCTTGTCACGATCATTTTCTGTTAACTGCCCAATCCATGCTTGGAGAACATCTGAGCAGTGTGTGGGCACAACCATCGTAGGGAAACCCATGATTAATAGGTCACTCTGGCTTCTCCTGACTCAAGCCACACCAGAAGAGAAGACGATCTCCTACAGAAAATGCTTAAAACACTGGTTTAGAAACAGGCTTTAGCTTTGTTCCATTCAACAACATTTTGTAAAGGCTAATACAGACAGATAAAAGGTGCAGTGGAAATGGTGCTGAAAATATGAGAGATTAGACCAAATCTGAACGTTACAATTGACTAAACAGTAAGCTTTTGAACAGGCCACATATTGCGCATAGCCCTAGCAAGAGATCTTGGCTACCAACCGGCTTTGACCAGGTGCCAAAAGAAAATGAGATATAACCATCAAACCCTGATGATCGGAATTATTTGATGACTGAGCCAACATAAGGTGCTTAAGAAGCCAAATGAGGTAGCTGGAATGCCCCCTGGGTAGATTACGGGGATCCTCAACCTGTAGAGCAGTTGACAAGCCCCTGGTCGAGCATTAGCTTAGTGTGTCTAACATAGGACAGCTAACATGCCCTTGGATTGACGAGGATGACCCTATCCAGTAAGAGCAGCTTGCATGCCCTTGGTCGAGTACTAGCTCAGTGTGTCTAACCATAGGATAGTTGACATGCCCCTGGTCGAGTATTATCTTAGTGCGTCTAACCATAGGACAGTTGACATGCCCCTGGTCGAGTATTGTCTTATTTTATTTTCTTTATTCTTTCTCCCTCATAGGCATGTGGGTTTACCCCATCCCTGGCTTGGAGGTAATAGGTACCTGGTCTGTGGTGGAGAGCTGTTGCTATTTAAAGGGTTGGCTAGGCCCTTTTTGGAACATGTTTTCCAAGTATTCACTTCGACTCCTCTCCTAGATAAATTGTAGGGACAGAGCTACCCGTCATGCTACTCTCTTTAGGGCTGACTTCTATCTGCGACTTCTTTCTTCTAATTCTTTTATGTCCTTTCATAGATATATATTTTTATTTTATTTCTCATGCTCTCATTCTCACCCTTAACATTTTATCTCCCTCTGGGAGGTGCAGGGTCCTTGAGTGGCTTGAATATTTCGCCCAATTCACAATGAAAGGTGGCTCCCTCACTCCCTAGGTTACGTAAATAGTATCTACCTAAGGAGGTGTTACACATTACCAACATCGGCGAGCTTCTTTCTCTTATCATCACTGGGCTAAGATCCATGCATGTGACGATAATGCCAATCAACTGTCTATAAATGCGCATGCTGAGTGAGAAATAGTATGTGCTAGGATGCATGGATACATGGATGTAGAAAGACATTGATAAAATGAAATCGTGCATGCATGAAGAAAAGTGACAGTGTTGTAGAGTGAGGACACATGGTTTATGATCACTGATAATACTTTTTCAGGTAGCAAGAATTAACTGGCTCTGACTGTTTGATGCAGTCCATGTCCTCGAGGATGACGGCTACCCTAGAGAACACTTGTTTGACCATGAATGGTCCGCGCCAGTTGGGTCTGAATTTGCCACGACTATCAGGGAGATGTATAGCTCGCAGAACCAGGTCCCTTGGCAAAAATCTTCTAGGTCGGACCTTCTTTTGATAAGCTTTGGCCATGCATTTCTGATAGCATTGCTCATGATACATAGCTTGCAATCGATGCTCATCTATCAAGTTCAGTTGAACAAAGTGGTCCTCAATCCACTCCACTTCTTCCAGCTCTGCTTCTTTCATGACTCTGAGCGATAGTATCTCCACCTCTATTGGTAGGACTGTTTCTATACCATATACCAAAGAATATGGAGTCGCTCCAGTTGAAGTCCGGACTGATGTTTTGTAAGCCCACAAAGCATATGGGAGCCTGTCATGCCAGTCCTTATGTGTATCCGCCATCTTTTTAAGAATCTTGGTTAGATTCTTATTGGCAGATTCCACAACCCTGTTCATCTGAGGACGGTATAGGGTGGACCTGTGATACCTGATATGGAACTCCTGCAAGAAATCCTCAACTCTTTTGGCTGTGAAATTCGTCCCATTATCAGAGATGATTAAATGCGGGACCTCGTACCGGGTACTTATATTGTTCCTCATGAACTTTTCAGTCACAGAGGCGGTCACTATCTTGTAAGAAGCTGCCTCCACCCATTTTGTAAAGTAATCAATTGCTACTAGGATGTACTGATGTCCATTGGAAGCTGCTGGGTGAACAGCTCCGATGACGTCTATTCCCCATGTTGAGAAAGGCCAGGGTGACGACATGCTGTGGAGCTACTACGGTGGTCCATGAATAAAGTTCCCATGGACTTGACAGTTGTGACATCTTCGCACAAACTAACAACAGTCTGTCTCCATGGTTGACCAGAAGTAACCTTGTAACATTATTTTCTTGGTCAATAATACTCCATTCATATGAGGTCCGCATGTCTTAGCATGCACTTGCAACATTACTGTATCAACCTCCTTTTTATCAAGACAACGTAGAAGCATCTGATCGTAAGACCTCCTATACAAGTGACCTACTCCAAGCACATATTTTGAAGCCAATCGGACCATGGTCTTTCTATCTGCTGCTGATGCATATGGATGGTGACTCTCGGTTTCCAGGTAGGATTTGATGTCATGATACCATGGAAGCTCTACTGTGAAGTCTGCTTCCTCTATACTCATGCAGTGTGCTGGCTGATCTGTGCATGTTACTGACACTTTCACTGTGTTATCCTTTGGTATGGACAACCAGGATGCAAGAGTGGCTAGTGCATCTACGTAAGCATTCTTGGCCCTGTTCATAAAGGAAAAGTGTATTTCCTTAAACTCGGCCATTAGCTTTAAGAGATGGTTATGGCATGGAACCAATTTCAAATCCTTGGTTCTCCAGTTGCCATTAACTTGTGAGATAACTAACATGGCATCGCCATGCACATGCAGGTTCCGTGCGTCATGTTCTAATGCAGCCCGCAAGCCAAGAATAAATGCCTCGTACTCTGCCACATTATTGGTGCACACAAAGGTTAACTTTCGAGCAAGTGGGATCATCTGGCCCTGCGGGGTCTCTAGTACTGCACCGATGCCCATGCCTCGCCTGTTAACTGCGCTATCAAAGTAGAGATGCCACCACTATTTGTCTCGAGGGTCTACTGACTCATCCTCCTCCATGGCAAATAGTATATCCTCATCAGGGAACTGAGTCTGCAGGGTTCATACTCTGGTAAGGGTAAATCTGCCAAGTGGTCTGCCACGAGCTGTCCCTTCATAGATTTCTGAGTGACAAAGTGATATCAAACTGAGATAAGAGCACTTGTCACTTGACACATCTACCCACCAATGTAGGCTTCTGAAACAGATATTTCATGGGATCATGTCGACATAGTAATAGAACTAAATATGCCATCATATAATGCCTCAAGCACTGTGTGGCCTAGACGAGGGACAAGCAAACTTTCTCGATTGCGGTATACTTAACTTCGCAATCATTGAACTTTGTACTCAAATAATAAATGGCCCTCTATAGACACCCCAACTTTTTGATTTTGCAGGATGGGGATGTGGTGGCTGAGTTTTGACTTTACCAAGGCCATTTAATTCATGGAGACCCAATTGGGCCCATGAAGGCCCACTTAGGCCCATTAAACCCTAGTAAAGCCCGTTTAGCCCATTTGGGCCCACTTAAACCCATTTGGGCCCATAGGGGCCCACAAGGCCCACATAGGCCCATGACGCCCACAAGGCCCTCAATGGCTCAACCTACATTTCCTCCCATTTGATTTCCCAAAGTTAAACCTATTTCTACTAAAATTAAACCCAAAATCCTCCATTTACCTAAGTGTTTCCTACCCAAAATAATCAAAATTTTCACATTTTTCCTCCTTTACCCACTGAACCCTTTTTCTCTCCACCAAGCCTCACGAAATCAGCCTAAATCCACCTCCTTATTGAGCTCACCATCTCATCGTCGATCTAGTCAACAAGTCAGAGCACCCTCAGTCGTCAAATGGCTCGCCGGAGAGGCCAGGATTGTCGTCCATCTCTATCGGTGGGCAAGGGAGCAAACCGGAGTGCGTGGGGGACAGCCGTTGGCTGTTTGCTGAGCTAGCGTAACGGCTGTCGGAGGTTGTTGCCGTTCTGTTGGGTGTCGCGTGCTGAATCTGTTGTAGGTTGTTGGGTTCTAGTGGCCTATATAAGGAGGCAGCCAATAATTCAGAAGGGGGCATTCAAAACTTTTCCACCACACGAGAAGGAGAGCAGAAAGAATTCTGAGAGAGTAGAGAGCGAGAGGAAGAATCCAGAGCTTGAGGAGCAACTCAGAGCTCCGGCGGACTGTCTCCAACCAGGCACACTCTCTGAGCTCTTCCAGTCTTAATTCGTAGCTCCCTAGGTCTCTTTCTCCCTTCCTGGAGCAATCCCAGGGGATCCAGATCGAAGAAGCTCCTCCGTGACCCGTCGTCGCCGTTTTCCGACGACAGAGGTGGGGGGGCAATCTAGGAGGCTTCCTGGACCCCCGAGTCTTCTGTCCTCCTTCCTTGGCCTCCCTCGAGCTCTCCAGCCCCTTGGAACGCCGCTCCGATGCCCCCAGAGAGCCACGCGAAGATCATTGGAGAAGCTCTCTGAACTACCGTTGCTGGAGAAGACGACGGAGTCTACAGAGATGCCTCGCGCCACACACCGCTCTATGCCCCTCCGACTGTCCAGAACCACTCCGGGACTCCTCCACAACAAACCAGAGCCTTCAGAGCGCTCCTTCGAGCCCCTGATCGCCGCAACGTCCTCCCTCGCCATAATTGGTGTCGTCGACGGCCATTAAGGCTCCTCGCCACTCCATTCAGCTTCGAAGGAGTGGAAGAGGTTTCCCTTGATGCCGTGAAGCTTCCTAGAGTACGAGAACGCCGCGCCACAGCCCAGGCAAGACTCCTTCTTCCCCGTTGTCGTGGCCGGAGTAGCTCGACGGAGAGGTAGGTGGGGAGGCTGTTCCAGCCGCTGGATCGCCCATCCAGTTCGTTGGATGTCTTCCTATTTTCTCCCTCTTGCTTCCCTTGGAGTCTAATCTTAGATCGAACCATGGGAAGGCTCTGTTTGCCCCCTCCGGCGGTCGGCGGCAGTGAGCTCCGTCGCTGGCGACCATCGTTCCTTTTTTCTTTTTAAAAAACATTTAAAACATTTTATTTGAATAAAATTTGGAGTTTATGTTTTTCTTGCAAATGGGTCCTTCTGGAATCACTTTTTGGTCCTTTTATTGCATATAAGTCCTACAATCATTTTTCTAAAATGTTTCGAATAAAGTTTTAACTGAAAATTTTACATGTTTTACCCTGAATATTTAAAAAAATATTTTCTGAGTTTAAAACTTTAATAAAAGTCCTCCGGAGTTTTTAAAATGTGTTTTGCTTCAGACATATTGCATAGATAACCCTGGATTTCTTTAAAATGATACTCACAGTTCATTTTATTGTGAAAATTGCATATGAGTCCCTGATCTTCTTCAAAATGTTTCTGACAGTTCATTTTACAGTAAAAATTACATATAAGCCCTTATACTTTCATACATGTTTCAGATTGCACAATTTTGTTGGTTTAATTGCATATGAGCCCCTGAACTTGTTTTAAATGATTTCAGAAGCATGTTTTCATTAGACAAATTGCACTTAGTCCCATGTGTTTTACAGAAAACTTCCAGAAGGCTTATTTTACTGTGAAAATTGCATAAAACTCCCTGACTTTGTTTTAAAACATTCCAGAAGCTTGTTTTCATGGTTTAATTGCATTTTAGCCCTTTGATTTCACTGGATTTCTTCTGGAATGTTTTACTTTCAGTGAAAATTACATTTTTGCCCCTGAATTTCTTCTGGATGCTTTGTTTGCTGGGTTTTTTGCAGTTTAGCCCTATGCTTCATTGATTTTGTTCTGATTGCCTGTTTTCAAGGGTAAAATGACCATTTTGCCCCTGAAATTTCCTAGATCATTTCTGAGACATTTTATTGCATTTTCATCCTGATTTTATGCTGAATTGCTTTGCATTACGTGCATTAGTAGGTAAATTACATTTTAGCCCTTGAGAACTTCCTTTGACTAGGGATACACATTTGACCCCGGATTTCATCATACATGCATGGAATGTGTTTTCCTATGTGTTTCTCGATGATTTGGGCTTCCGGACTTCGGTTTTCCTTGGATTTAGGCTTTTTGCACAAAACCCCCTGGAGTTTTCAGATTTGCACTCACACTTGCATTTTGCATACTTTTCACATCTTTTTGCACAATTTTTCCAGTCTTTTCTTCCTTGCTTTGTGCATGCTTTTCTAACTTTGTTCTGAGCTTTGTTTTCTCCTCGTTTTCTGGATTTTCCTCGGTTTTCCGTAGTTTTCACCTATTTTGGTTTTCCATCGCCCGAGGGTGTATAGTAAAAGGCTTACAAAGCCGACATGGTCCCGAAACAAGGATTATTTTCCCCTTTTTGATTTTCTCGGATTTATCCCAATTTCCACTATTTTACGAGATGCTTTCTGAAAATTTCACGATTTTCACGACTTTCCTCATTGCCCAAGGGCGTACAGTAAAGCGGCACTAACAATGCCTACATTTGACCCTCAGATTAACTTTTTCCTTGATTCCTTTTCTTTGCTTTGATTTGGCATGTTTCCAATCATCTTCATGCATGAGCATATAGAATAAGCGAGCATACATTTAGCAGACCACTAACAGTAGGAAGCCTAGAAAGATCAAGTTTTCTCGGGCGTATGGGGGTGCCTAACCCCTTCCCCATGCGTAACCAGAATCCTTACCCTTTCTCTGGCCCACATTCATCTTGCATTGTCCATTAGGCATGGATCACACATGCATCTTTGCATCTAGTTGCTTTCAACCTTTTTGTGTTTTTCTAGTTTTCCTCGTCTTTCCCTTAAAAGACTAGGTGGCGACTCCTTTCCTTATCCTTTTTGTCTTCCCTTTGGTGTTTCTGAGTCTTATCTCTTCTTCCAGATTCACCATTTTTGCCGTGACCGTATCGGATTTCCCCGTGTGTTTCTTCACACCGAAGTAGGTTGGAGAACCGCGCCTAGGGGTTCCACCGGCATGGTCATAGGAATTGACGACTCCGCTGGGGATAACCAGATTCTAGCCTTTCGTTCTGGTTTCCTTACTTGTCTTTGGTCTGTTTACATTATGCTTGCTTGCTTGTTCTATTTGCTTGTACATATTTGACTGAACATGCCTTTTCTGCTTTCTTTACACTGTTGCTATGCCACTGCACATGCACATGACCTGATACATGCTTTGTTTGTCGATACTTGCTTTTATTCACTTACTTGAGCACAACACCAGCACATGCCATGTTTACGCCTTTGCTTGACTTTTTTGGATGCAAATTGTGTGTTTTTCCTCTTTCTTCTAGAATTTGCCATGATTAGGAGAGTAGAGACTTGTTTGCCTCCATATCTGTTTAAAACACACAAATTCAGACAAACAATTAAGTAAGGCGTAACTAGAGACAAATGATCATAAATTCCCTCTGGTTAAAACACACAAACTCAGTGGAACAATTAATAAGGCTTAACTAGAGACGAATGCTCACAATCCCCTTCGGTTTAATAAAATGCAAGTAAAAGACACAAAAGCATATCGCATGTTTGATCATATAGGGCATGCATCTTCTCCTCTCAGTCTACCCACAGTTTGCAAAGGACAATCCTAGCAGCCCGTTCTATAGCTTTGGCATAGGACGTGTTGCTAGTTTGTCCCCCCTTGTTCGGGATCGTGTCGGTGCCAGTAGAGGGTACAACTCCATGCTACTGCAGGAGATGAGGCCACCAACGCACTACTCGTTCACTGCCTGCGCTTTGGCCAAGATTTAGAGCGGGGACCTTACTTTCTGACCAGAGTCAAAACCCAAACCCGTGAGTGCGTCCCGTGTGGTCAACCCCATATGGGACATGCATGGTGAGAGAGTGCATTTTAGGACATTCATCTGCATTGTGTGTCATGGCATGCAACCCTAATAACTCGCATTTGTCTTTGTGTCGTTGCTCAGGCTCTGATACCTGTTTCTGTTACCTGTTTTCTCAGGTACTTTGTTGCGAGGTCCTCGTCTAGGAGCTCGGGTGTCTCCATAACGGGCAGCTTCTTGTGGTTGCGTTCTCTTGTCTTTTCTAAGCTATTGGTCACTTGTTAACTGTGGTTCATCTTAGAGCTTGTGTGTTTGTCCTCTTCCGCAGCTCCTTTACTCCACTTGCGGATAGCCATGGCCCCGCAGACCCGCAAGCCTCCAATTGTTGTTTTGAAGGGGGTCCCACACTCGGGTCCTCCTTCTCCCACTTTGACTGCTTCTCCTTCCCTTTGTGCATCCCGATTTGGGAATCAGGGGGATCCTTATCTTCTCTTCCGGGACAGCGGCAAACACGAGTCCGTCTAGGGCTCGCCACTAATTCCACTACTGTGACTACCACGTGGGTCCCAGAAGTTCTGCCATCTGCACCCTATTCCCTAGGCGCTCCTGTTTCAGGAGTTCAAGGAGTTATGGATTCATCTATTTTAGGGTCTATTCCTGTTCTGCTTGTGCCTTCTGACCTATCTTTTGGTGGGTCCTCGCCCACGCAGGCTCAGTGCTTGAGGGCTTTGGCCCGAGAGTTCGAGCACATGCCCATTTCTCTTGATCATGTTGAGAGTCCTCCTCCTTCAACCTCTGAGGTTCCAGTGCAAACCACTATAGTATTGCAGGCTCACCCCACTACTTTGTCACCCATACCATCGCCTCAGCATCACACTGCTCTGACGATGGGGGCGTTATCTCTGTCTCCTGCACCACAATTGCATTATTCACAGCATGCATCACTGTCACATAGGAGTCAACCCATTGGTTGCGCGAGAATACAGCATTTCTTGAGTCCGTCACCCGGAGTTGTCCTGGTGCCGCAACTGTTGCTCTCGCGCTCAACACCACACACAACACAGCATATCCAGAATTCACTTCAGCATCAGGATCAGGTTCCAACACGTAGGTTGTCACTGCACACTAGGCGCACACCTCCCACTGTCGAGCCAGTGCATCTCGTTGCATCAGCTCAACAAGGACAGCAACCTAAGAAGAAACGAGGCTGTCGCGTTGAAAGTGACTACACTCCACTAGGCGAGTCGCTGAGTGTCGTTTTCCCTCAAATTGTGTCGCTTCTGAGACTCCCGGATCCGCGTCCCTTGCCGACTCCACTCCCTCGGTGGTACGACGCGAGCGTATACTGCGATTATCATCAAGTCCTGGGGCATTTGACTGATAAATGTTTCACTTTGCGGGATGTCATATAGACTTTAATCGATTGTGGGACTATCATTGTTACTGCACAAGGCATATCACTTGCACCCATATCCTTATCATCACCAGCATCTAGTTTAGTACGCATTACACATCCACATGTCACCGTTGAACCGACATGTTTTGATATGTCGGTTCAGCAAGGGTAGCAACCACGGCGAAAGCGGCCTCGCCATAAGGAAAGAGACCTCACCCCACTTGGAGAATCGCTGAGCGATATCTTTCCTAAAGTTGCACCATTTCTGTGGCTACCGGAGATTCATCCACCACCATGCCCGCTCCCTCAGTGGTATAAGGCAAACTTGTTTTGCCGATACCATCGCGTACGTGGGCATTCGACAAATGGGTGTCACACTCTTCGGAATGCTGTCCACAATTTGATTGACAATGGGAGCATTGTTGTCAACACGTAGGAGGCAGCCCATACACACACTTGCATGCACACGTGCACACCCTAGAATAGCCGACCTTACCGTGTCAGGGCCTGCAAGCTCCGAGGATACTAGAACCTTAGGGGTTTTCCCCTTCTCCCAGTTTTTCCCGGGGAATCCATCGGGCTTCTTCTTTTTCCCTAGCTTGTACTCTCCTTGCTTCTTCTGGTAGGACATGTGTATGCCGCTCTTGTTCTTCTTCCCCGTTTGCCTAGTTTGTTCTTGTCTTTTCTCTGTTCTATTCGGCGTCACTCATATGCACCACTCCTGTTCTTGTTCCCTTGTGAGGGGGGGGGGGGGG
>JAMKQA010034576.1:0-13835 GCA_024699735.1 Posidonia australis | reverse complement strand
TAGGATACTCACCTCCGGGTTACCTCAAAATCGGGGTGTCTACAGATGCCCCTCCCTGAGCGAGGTCGAGGGACGAAAGGAACCAAGACCGATGCTCAAGGTTGACAAGATACCCCCATTTTGAGGTTACAGAAGGATAATTACTATAGGTGGTAAATCACTTATCCGGCGGATACACCAGAAATCGTGACTTGTTGCCAAATGCGGGTGTTTTCCAAGATAGACTTGAGATCTGGATACCATCAGTTGAGGATTAGTGAGCCAGATGTGCAGAAGACAGCTTTTCACACCCGTTATGAGTTCTTGCTTATGCCATTCAGGTTGACGAATGCTCCGGCTGCCGTTATGGACCTGATGAATAGGGTGTTCCAACCCTATTTGGACCAGTTTGTGGTTATTTTTGTGGATGATGTTTTGGTGTATTCTCCGGATGTTCAGACTCACCGGAGGCACTTGAGGATCGTACTAAAGACGTTGAGGCAGCATCAGCTTTATGTCAAGTTCTCCAAGTGCGAGTTTTGGCTGGAAGAGGTGTCTTTCCTTGGTCATATTATTTCAGGAGAAGGCATCAAGGTAGATCTAGCCAAAGTGGAAGCTGTGAGCAGCTGGGCCAGACCGAAGACAGTGACTGAGATTAGAAGTTTTCTCGGCCTGGCAGGGTATTATAGGAGATTCATTCAGGATTTCTCCAAGATTGCTGCACCATTGACCAGATTGACCAGGAAGGAAGTGCACTTTTCTTGGGATTGGCAGTGCGAGGAGAGCTTCAATGAGTTGAAGGCTCGTCTAGTATCGGCCCCAGTTTTGACTTTGTCCTCTGGGAGTGGCGGTTTTACTGTCTACAGTGATACCTGTGGGACTGATTTGGGGTGTGTGTTGATGCAGCATGGTAGGGTGGTGGCGTATGTCTCGCGCCAGCTGAAAGATCATGAGAAGAATTATCCCACCCATGATTTAGAGATGGCAATGGTTGTGTTAGCCTTGAAGATTTGGAGGCATTATCTATATGGCGAACAGTTTGAGGTGTATACAGATCACAAGAGTCTGAAGTAATATAAAAACATAAAGTGTAGCTATGTTTAAGAGGTAGCGTCGTAGGAATCGTTACAGTTATGAATATTCTATATGCTAATGACACTCTCATCTTTTTGGAGCCTTTAGATTGTTGCATTGTTAATCTTAAAAGAATTTTATATTGTTTTCAAGCTTATATTGATTTTAAGATTAACTTTCATAAATCCGCTCTTATTGGGATTAGTATTCCTAAGACCCTAATTAACAGATGTAGTAATACATTAGGCTGTACCCAATCCTCCCTTCCATTGTCATACTTACGGCTTCCTCTTCATTATAGGAAGACAACTTACAATCATTAGACTGTAGTCATTGATAAAATCACAAGTAAGCTTGAATCTTGGAAATCTAAATATTTATCTATTGAAGGTAGACTTACTCTACTCAATTTAGTTCTCTCTGTAGTACCTACCTATTATCTTTCTATGCTACATCTACCTGTTAAAGTGGAAAAAGAAATAGACAGACAACGTAAAAGGTTTCTTTGGACTTCTAACTCTTATAGTTCCTCAAGTATTCCTCTTATGAAATGACAAAATATTTGTAGACATAAGAATAAAGATGGACTAGGAATCATTAATCTTAAAAGTTTTTGCTCTTCCATTAAATGTAAGCTTCTTTGGTAACTCCTGGACAGTAATACTTGTCTTAAATGGCCCTCCCTTATTAAAAGCGGATATCTCTTTCACAATGAGTTTGGAGCTTTGCTAAATGTCTTCTTTAGGAATTCTTTGTAAGGATCTTTAGGCTTCACTAGAAGAGAGGTGAATAGTGATTTAGTGAATAATGAGCTATTTTTAGAGTTTGTTTATCAATTTACAATATTTCAAGTAATTTGAATATAACTAGGTAATTGATATTATGTTAAAGCATACAAAGAAAAGGGATGAGAGACAATGAATATGCACAAGTAGATTTATAGTGGTTCAGCCTCCCCGACTTAGTCCACTCCTCGAGAACCCCTCAAGAATTTCACTAACCTGATCTTGTTCCGGGCCAAGATCGTATCGTACACCCTTGACGAATCCTCACCAAGCTCCACAAGAAAACACGGCTTCCTTCTCTCAATCCGAAGAAGAACCTTCACACTTGGATTTTACAACTCTTTTTCTATAATCTCCCAAACTCAATTTGGCTAAGTGGATGGATGAAAATGGAGCACTCTTGCCTTGGGAGTTTTTCTAATGAGATAGGAGTGAAATGCTTGGAAACTTGAATAACTTGAAGCTCTCTGTGAGTAGAAAGTATTAGTCCTCTTATAGGTGAAGAATGGGGGCCTATTTATAGGAAAACATGGGTATAAGAATGTATCTAACGTCTCTTTAACGTTCAGCAACGGCTACTGATTCAGTATGCCGAAATCAAAATGGTTGACCGAAATGTGCAATGGTCGAGCATTTCGGTATACCGAAAATAATTCGATATGCCGAAAATCTCTGATTCGGTATGCCAGTGAATTTCGGTATGCCATTCTGGATTTCTTTTCTGATTTTTCTAATCTTCATATATTTTGGTATACCGGGTAAATACGGTATGTCGAAAATGTCTTTAGTCCTATAATGAATGTTTTCCAATAAATGGTTGGTTTTGGAGCTAAGGCAATTTTCCTATGACTCTATGGGGATATTTGGGAGATAATTACAAGTTCTTAGGAATACATGAATGAATAAAAAATTACATCAAAAATAATTACAAATATTATTTAATTTATCTTCTCCTTTTCCTTCATCTTGAATTCTTCTTAGTAGCACATATATCTTTTTCTTCTGATAGCTTCCCGTTTAAGCTTGATTCTTCTGAGTCCATCATTGATCTTTGCTATGAAATATTCTCATAAAGTACATTAGTCTTTTGTTATCATCAAAAATTAAGATATGGCTAATAAAGCCAACATTCTTCACCACTTTGGCAGCTACTCAAAGCACATTACCCTATGATTACTGGGGCACTAATAATCCTTTAAAATCTTACTTATCTGATTATTATACTGTAGACACCCCGATTTTGCAATCACTTGGCAGCAGACTCTTGTGGATGATGTTCTGGTTGCGACTACCAAAACCCTAGCCCACTTAAGCCCACACTAGTCCACTCTGACCTAAATAAAATTAAAACCAAACAAAACACATTTAAAGCATTTGAAACCTAAAATTAATCAAGTAAAAGACCTAATTCAAGACAAAATTAAATAAAATCCACTTATAATCCAATTAATCAAACAAAAACCCTAATTCAAGTCAAAATTAAGTAAAATCCACTTAAACCCACTTAAAACCCAATTAATAAATTAAAAACCCTAATTAAAACCCAAAAACCCTAAATAAACCAAAAACCCTAATTAAAACACAAAAACCCTAATTAAACTCAAAATCCTAATTAAAATCCAAAATCCTAAAATTAAGATAATTAAAACCATAAAAACCCTAAAATAGTTAAAACCCTAATTCAAAACCAAAATCAAAAATCAAATTTAAATCACAAAGCCCAAATTAAAAACCTAAAAGCAAAACCCTAAAATCAATGAAAATACCAAAACAAAAATAAAACAAAAAATCTAAAATAATTTAAAACCTAATTTAAAAATCGATTAATTAAACCCTAAGTCACAAAATCAAAACTTAATTTAAATCATAAAACACAATTAAAAAAATTTAAAAGCAAAACCCTAAAATTCATTTGAAAACCTTAAAAACAAATCCCAAAAACAAAAAACCAGAAAACCTAAAACCCTAAGCCCGTCATAGGCCCAATGAGCCCAATTAATGCTTAAACCACAAACTTAGGTAGCTAGAAAAATAATTCTAGCGAGCTTTCACCGCCGACGACCCCCACATTTTCCAGCGCCATCTCCGACAGATCCTACGATCTACGGCGCGTAATTTCCTCATCCTGTGATCTCCGGTCATGCTCCTCCAACTCACGGAAGCATCGGGTGGCCCTTAGTGGCTGAGAGGGAGGATTGACGGCTTCGAGAGGCTTCACCGGAGTTTAAAAGGTCTCATCGTCGACTGAGAGGGGGCTCCCAACCTCACCGAGCTCTTCAGCCCCGTTTCCCCCAGAGACTCGCAGCGCGCATAAAAGCTAAACGACCAGAAACCTAGTGATTGGCAGAGGATCCAGAGCCCTTTCCCCAATCGAATCGTAGTCCAAGAGCCCCAACCATCGTCGCTAGAGCCTCCGTCGGAGCGTCGCTGACAGCCCCACGGGAGAAACACGACACCTCAGGTAATCTCCTCTCTTTCCTTTAGCTCCGAGGTATACCCTATTAGGTCTAAAGGACTTCCTTAGGATTTAATTGCGATTCGTCGGAGGGGGCATCCCTGTCTACCGTAGCCACTACCTCTGGTGGTGGGTTCAGCACCACCAGCGAGGTCGCTGACCTCCTGGATCAGGGGAAGGCTCCTACAGCCTCCCTTCTCTCTTCCTCCTCCTCTTCCCTGAGCTTCCATTGCTTAGGAGGCTCAGTTGGCCATCAACGGCCGATGACCTCACCGCTGACCCTGTCGACCGCCAACCGTCGTCGATGAGATCCCCAGCGCCATCCAAACACCCTGTCGCTCACACCACCTCCAGAGGCTCCATCGCATCGCCACACACCCCGCCTGGTCGTCGTGTCGTCGACTTCGAGCCAGGAACGCCACCCCAGCCTCCGTCGTAGCCTTCTCTGGTGCAGGGGATGGGTGGACCTCATCAGGCCACCCCAGCTATCAATGACACCCCCGGGAACATCCTCACGCCACCTAGATGCTTCCCCGACCTCTGCCCAAGCTTGGCCTTTGCCGGAGCGTCGCTGCCATCACGTCGTCACCTTCCCCGGCGCCGACAGAGCACCTCGTCAAAGCCAGAGGTGGGAGGAGACCCTCAGGCCTCCCCAGTCCCTTTCGATGCGCCAGAGACCGTTGTCAAGCCTCACTCCAGCCTCCGGGACCATTGCTCCTCTCCCTCCGCCACTGGACCGCCACTAGATCGTCGCCGGAGCACTCGCCGAAGGGGGGAACATCGATGATCCTCCGACGATCTTCGATAGGGAATGTTTTGGGCCCAGGCCCTTTAGTTCTAAGTTTTTATTCTTAAGTCTTTAGTTTATTACATTTAGGTCCTCTTTCATTTAATTTAGGTCCTCTTTCATTTAATTTAGGTCCTATTTTTTTATATTTTAGTCCCTGTAGTTTAAAAACAACCTTAATTCATTTATTATCTCTGTAAGTTTTGCATATAATCCCCTGCATATTTGGATTTTTCATTCTTAATGCATTCATGAATGTTTTATCACGCTTAGGCCCCTGTTTTCATATTTTCTTTGCATTTAGGTCCTGATATTTTGCTTTGAGCACCTAAAACTTTTAGAAATGAGTTTTCTTTGTGCATTTTGCATCCTGGACCCTAGGAAACCTCATAATTACACTGACTAGTATAAAAGTCCAATTTTTATCACATTCAGGCCCTGAAATTTTGCATATAAGTCCCTGAGTGCTTAATAAACAATCCCTAAGCATAGGAAATTTGCATCAAGACCCTTAGATTAGTTTTAAATCTGTCATTTAGGATTTTAAATGTTTTCTTGCATATTTTTGATATTTTTCACTCCTTGCATCTCACATTTTGCATTTAATCATAGATTCAATTTAAAAATCAGGTTTTCACTGTGAATGGACCTTTAGTCTCACATTTTAATCACATTGGCACTTATGTGTGAATTTTGCACTTTAAACCCTGAGTTTTCAGGAAATTATCCAAGTGCAATTTTCACACATTCCAGTGCCACATTCACATTTGATCCATCATCTGCATGTTAGAATAGAAGTCATGAGTATATTTTTGATCCAAATTCTCATCCTTGTGTAAATTTTGCATTTCAGTCCTCATATTTGTCCCTTACTTTATTTACATCATTTCATGGTTGTTAAGATCTTATTCTTTTCACATTTTTCTCACAAATAACATCTTCTGGACATTTGACACACATTTTGACATGACCTAGACCATACATCATCCCATGCATGCATTCATTACAGCTGGCCATTAAAATGACCAAATTGCCCCGTGCCTCCAATCCATGTGCATGCATCTTAATTTTCGCACTCAGCCTTGCATAGTTCTTGTCCAAGCCATTCTTTAGTATTTTTGCACATTTAGGCACTTATCCATGCATTTCATATTGTTTTTCATCACATGTGCGCATCAGTTCCTCCTTTTTAAGTGAATTTGCATCTCATGTGTTTCTTTCTTAGATTTTTCTCCACTTTGTTTTCAGAGTCCCTCGCCCTACATTCGATTTGATTCTCTTTAATCCTACATTTCGGATTTTTGATTTGATTTGGATTTCATCGCCCGAGGGCGTACACGAACTGACCCAAAGGCCTACAGTGGTTCATTTGCGGTTTATTTTCTCCTTTTTGATTTTCATGACCTTTTCACAATTCCGAGAACCTAGGTTGACTCCACTTTTTATCTTCTTGACATCAGTATGGCTTTTCTGAACATTCTATCCAAAAACACTGTCATTTTATGTGATTTTCTTCGCATAGCATCATTTGCCTATTTTATGTGGGTTTCTTTGCAATTTTCCCATTCAGAGCTCCATGGTGTTTTCTGCGCTTCTAATAATTTGGGTCTGTTGTATTTTTGATTCCCTTAATGTGATTTTATAAGCCTTTCATTACAAAAACATCGTCATTTTATGTGAATTTCTTCATATGTCGAAGTTTGCCTGTTTTATGTGGACTTCTTTGCAATTTTTCCATCTCGATTTCCATAATATTTTTCATGATTCTGATGACCTAAATTGTTTGCATTATTAATTTTTCTTGAGGCCTGTGCGATTTTTTGAGCCTTTCTCGCCAAAAATCTCATCATTTCATGTGATTTTCTTTGTCGTGTCGTATTTTGTAATTTCGCCATTTCATGTGGATTTCTTCTCAGTTTTCCCATACCATCATGCACATCCATCAAGTCTTGTCATGGCATTCATATTAGCATGTTCAGAGCACGATCTAGGCTTAGCAAGCATTCACCCAGCCTTTAGCAAGTGATTTAGACTAGAAAGACCGAGTTTCTCGGGCGTACGGGGGTACCTAACACCTTCCCCGTGCGTAATAGGAATCCTTACCCATCCTATGGTTAGTAGATATCTAGCCTTCACATTTGCATCTCATGCATCCGATCTTTTGTGGTTTTCCTCGTCTTTCCCTTAAAAGACTAGGTAGCGACTCATTTTCTTTTTTGTTTTATCCCATCTCGTGCCTTCGCCTTCCTGGCATGGCTGTGATCCCTCTGGCGCGACTCCATGTCGGACCCCCAAGTTGGCATGGTCACATATACCTTGGCAAAAAATAGAAAATGTTCTTTGCAAAAAATGTTATGGATGTATCTTGTTAAAGGTGAGGTATATTTTGAAAACCACATGTTCACTTCTAGCCTGATTTTAGGTTCAGGAGTGACAAGATTTTATGGGCTTCTTAACTCAATCGAAATAAATAATAGTAATGATGTGGTTTCATGGTTTCTTACCAATAGTTCTGTATTTTATGTTAAGAGCTGTTATAATATCCTAAATGATGAGGGACATAAGTCTTTATTTAAAAAGTCCATTTGAAAAAATACAGTATCTATGAAAGTTGAGATTTTTACTTGGCTTGCTTATCATGATAAAACTCTTTCTAAGGCAAACTTGCAAGAAAGGAGTTGGACTAGTTCTTTGTATTGTAATATTTATAGTTATTCTGTGGAATCCATTTAACGCAATTTATTTTACTACACTACTCCTAAAGTTATTGTGGATTTCTTATTATCTAATGCAAATGATCTATTAAGTTGTTATAAACTTTATGAGATCTTCTTTTTTATCATGCACTTAAGTTTAACTTTTCTTATCAAGATTGCATTTCTTTAGTTTTGGCCATTTTTGGGACTTCTTGGTTTAATAGAAATGCTTTAATATTTCGGAATTATGGTAAGAATATTAACTCAATATTTCACTATGTTTTGCTATTGGTTTCATCTTGGACAGATAACTTGATAGCTAGGTAGGACAACCTTTCTCACATTCTTAGCCAAGTTAAACAAGATTGGGACCATGCTTACCCTACTTCGGACATCCTTCCTATGGTTCCAGTCAATGAGTTTGGTGGTGTTCAACTATCCACTTCTACCGCCATTTTTGGCTCTGTTGACCCCATTGCATAGATATGCTTTTGCTTGATTGTTAGTAATATTTTAAACTCAATTCTATAACTTGAAACTTGATTTCATTTTGGTCCTATCCTAGTTGTATAACATTTTTTTTTTGGCTTCCTCCCATACTTGGAGGAAATGAACAATATCCTGTATACTTGGTGCTAACACTCATAGCCAAGTATTTTTGAATTATATATATGTATAACCTTTTAAAAAAACATTAATGTTGCATTTTGCAACGTCCCACACCTTCTTCTTATTCTTCTTGTTCTTTTTCTTTAAATACTCCCTTATACTTCTCATTTTCTTCACACAACTTACTCTTCTCTCTATTCTCTACTCTACTAAATCTACAACACTCTTATTCTTTCAATTCTCTTATTCTCTCCAGCTTTATCAAATTCGCAAAAATTTAAGTTTGGTTTTGGACTCTGTCACAGCATCTGCTCTGACCTCTAACAACAAAATTTCTTTATTTCAAACCACTCCAATTTCTCTATTTCTAATCCCTCTAATTTTGGATTTTGAGTTTTTTGAGTTAAGGATTTTTTTATTATCAATTTTTTAATACATTATAATAGAAAATGTAGGAAGCCATAATTATATCCTAACCTAAGAGTCAAACCAGTCTCAAATACAAACACAATCCACAGCCACAAAGAAACCTAGGAAACAAAATTCATAGATTTATAAATATGTAACTTTTGACCTTACAGATGAAAAAAATATTAATGTACGTAATTATTATAATATAGAATACACTTGTCCTATGGATGGGGGTGTAGGTCATATAGCTAGGTATTTACAAAAATGTATAGTTGCACATAATAAAGATGATAACAAAGATTTAAAACAATCTAAATTGTACGTTGGTTCTAGTGAATTAGTAAATTGAAAATATAATGTAGAATAAGCAAAAGAAGGTTTAACAAAATTTATAGCACAAAATGAACAATCATTTTCTTTTTATGAAAATAAAAAATTTGAATCTTGTGTACAAAATTATTTTAACCCACAATTTAAATGACATTCTAAGAATACTACTAAAAAAATAATTTATAAAATATTTAAAAAAGATAAAATAAATGTAATGAAAATATTTTTTAGTTTATTATGTAAAATATCATTGACTTGTGATATTTGAACCAGCCTTAATAATTTGTCATTTTTATGTTTAACTGCACATTGGATAGATATAGAATAGAATTTACAAAAAAGATTAATTATTTTTAAAGTATTTGATAATCCACATACTAATAAACCTATAGCAAATATGATAGAAGATATTCCTAAAGAATGTAACATATATTTTAAAATTAATACAATATCTTTTGAAAATGCTTCTAATAATAATGCTATAATAGAAATATTAAAAAGAAATATAATATCAATATTAAATGGTGAATTATTTCATTATAGGTGTTGTTGTTACATTTAAATTTAATTGTATAAAATGACATAAATTGCATTAGGCTTTATATAGAAAATATAAGATCAATTATTTTATTTATTGAAATATCAGCTAAAAGATATCAAGAATTTAGACATCTATGTACAAAAAATGGTTTAAAACCTAAAAAATTTAAGTTAGATGTTCAACATAAATGAAACTCAACTTATAATATGTTAAGTTCAAGTTTACTTTATAGTAACATAATTACAGTATGTTATAATGCAAAATCTAATTAATTGTTAAATGATGAATATTAGCAAAATTCTAACATAATTCATAATTTTTTAAAACAATTTTATAATGCAATTAAACAATTATCAAGTCAATATTATCCTACTAATTCTCTAGTTTTAATTAATTTATTTGATATTAAAAATATTTTTCAACAATATAGAAATATCCTAGAAATATTATTAAATTACTAAAAGATAAATATAATAGTTATTGTAATGAGCCTCTATTGTAGGCATGTTTAATATTAATCATGGACTCTAGGCATAGATTAGTTAATTGTATTATACTTATAGATGTTATTTTTAGTAACATAAATAAAAGTGACTTAATAGATTCATTTAATAATAAAATTAAGTCAACTTTATACACATTATTTAAAGAATATGTTGACAATTATGGTGAAGATAGTTTTAGTACTCATACATCTAGTTTTATAGGAACACATACTACTACTAGTAATGGTAGCTCATTTTGGAGTAGATTAAATAAGAAAAAAAATACATAAAATCAACTACTAATAATGAATTAGAAAATTATTTAAAATGTGAGTTTGTTTTTAATGAACTAAGAATAGATAACTTAAATATATTAAGGTAGTATTCTAGTATTGCAATTAGGTTTCCTATAGTTTCAAAAATGGCTAAAGATTTACTAACGATTCCGACGTCTACTGTAGCATTGAAGTTTGCATTTCTACTGGTAAAAGAGTTTTAAGTAAAAAAAAGATGTAAATTATCAGAAAAATCTGTATAAGCCTTCGTATACTTGAAGAATTGGTATGGTACAGTTGATTATCTTCAGGGGCTTAACTTAAAGGAGGAATCAAAATATGAGATGGCATCAAGTTCAACGGGAATGGGAATAAGTTCTACTTATGATTAAAATGTAAAAAAAATATAAAAATGTAAAATATTAAATATCTTATGTATTTTTATATTTTTTATGTATATATCAAATATTTAAATATTTAATAATAAGCATTTTTTTTAAACCATGTTTGTAAAACAGATCGGCCCTGCCCAACCCTGTGGCGGGCCATGGACCATGCTAGGCCTAGAGTTAATTAAAAATGGTCCAACCCATCTAACCAAACGGGTCGACCAGGCCCGTTCTAGCCCGTCCAGGCCACATCTTTCACGAGCTGGGTCGGTCCAACCCACCTCGTTTTACAAGTCTATCGCCACCCCACTCTGATGCTCACCTCGCCCCTAATCTCCTATGAGCTATGACCATCACTCATCTTTCTCTTCCCTTCCTCCTCCTCCTCCTCCACTCCTACTCACCGCATCTACCTCCTCCTTGCCTCTGATGACTCCCAAAAGGAAGATTCCTCCTAGATGGCCATGTAGAAGGGGCCTTTGCCGCTCGCTTCTTGCTTCACCAGAAGGCATGGATTGTCTTCCTTGGCTAGGAGGGGTGGGGATCTTGCGTCGCTGCCTTGTTTGGGGTAGAGGCAAAGTTCCTATTCCCTGATCGTGGTGTCCTTTATTCAAAGTAGGTGTTTGTTGTGTGTTTTGTGTGTATGGGAAAAAATGTAATTGGAGTATTATTAAAAGTTAGCTTCTACTCTTGGGCCATTTCTTTCCCAAACAAGATTTTAGAAATAACCTAGAATCTAGTTTCTAAAAAAACTCTCAGAAGTCAACATTTGAAAATAGCCCAGAATCTAATTTTTAAGTTTAGAAGCTTCCAAATCGACCTTAAGATTTGAACCTTCGTGGGAATCATAGAACAACAACACCATGGTCAAATCGACTATTTGAGTTACTTACAATCCTCTTCCATCTTTGCCGCCCCTTTTTTTCTACACACTTTGTTGATCCATTTTATGTGTTTCGATTTAGCAAGGGGCAAGGTTTGAGTTGCTTCAACTACAACTTTATTGTGGAGGGGAACAATCATATAGTGGTCCATTTAATTAGGGACTTGATTGGTCCATACCAAGAAGGTTACCTAATTGGAATTATATTCTTCCCATGTCCAATTCATTTGTATCATGGCTACTAATTGGGCACACAAATGATGAAGGTGACTGACTGGGTTCAACCCTAGGACACAAGGTTTTGTTCTCATTCCTTCTCATTTAGGACATCTTCGACTTATGATTCTTTTGGAAGTGTTTTTCTTCCTAAACTAGAAAGGAGAAGTGATAAAAGCAAGTCTGGAGAGAAGTAGAGATATGTAAAAAACCCTATAAGATAGTGATCCATATTACAGAGGAGAGGAGATAAGTCTCTCCACTCCCCCCCACCCTGACCACAAACCTTCCAACAAGCTTCTAGGCAGATCATCCTCGTCACTGACATCAGCAACGTCGTCAGCTAGCTACCACTTTGTGCTCAACTGTAGCTTTCACATACATCAAGGGACAAGAGGACAAGGATGTTGTTGACACACTCCAAATGTTGTGTGACGCCATGCGCACCGAGGGTGCCATGGACCCTATGGCCATCACTATCGGCCATGAACAACACGCTGGAGTAGTATGAGAACGTGAGCCAACTCAAGGATGTGCTCTAGGAAAAAGCCAACTCAATTGTTATTGGTACAGTACTCCTCTTTATATAGAAGAGGGCAGAAGTTGCTTACAGGAATAGAGCATTCTGGAATTCTCCAGAAGAATATCAAAACGTAATCAAAAAGATGCTAACAGAAGATGCTTTGGGATTAGGACTGCATGATTCAATGATGGTTAGGGTATGTATATGTATTATTTCTAATACACCCCCTCAAGCATGACTGGGGTGTAACAACAGTGAGCTTGTCTCTCATGTAATAAAAGCAACTAGTAGCAAAAGGTTTCGTGAGCGTATCGACAATTTGATATTCCAAGCATATATATCGAACATCAAGAAGATGTTTAGCCACCTATTCTCGAACAAAATGAAAGTCAATTTCTATGTGTTTTATAAGGGCGTGAAAAATTGGATTGGTTGTAAGGTATGTCACACTAAGATTATCACACCAAAGACATGATGATGAGAAGGAGATATGTAACTCCCAAAGAAGCACGGTTATCCATGTGAGTTCACACATAGCATCGGCAAGGCACTAGTATTCAGATTCAGTGCTTGATTAGGCCGCCATTTGCTATTTCTTTGAGCACCAAGAGATAAGATTGGATCCCTGAAAGACACATTCGCCACCATGAGAGCAACGATCATCAGAGTTGCCAGCCCAATTGACAACAAAATAAACTTGCAAGCATAAGTCGAAAGATGGTCGAAGAAGAAGACCATATTGGAGTGTCCCCCTAAGGTACTAGAGAATCCTTTTGGCTGGAGACCAATGAGTATCAGTGGGAGAAGACATATATTGGCAGATCTTTGTGATGGCAAAGGATATTTCTGGTCTTGTTAGAGAGAGGTATTGTAGTGAATCCACTAAACTTTGAAACTGAGTTGGGTTAGAGAGAAGTTTGCCAATCACCATTGACAGTTTAGAACGTACTGCCATAGGAGTCAAGCAATGCTTCATCTCATGTAGTGTATGTTGGTGAAGAAGATTGGTAATGTAACAAGCTTGAGAGAGGTGAAGACTAATGATAGTAGACGTGATTTCAACCCCAGAAAGTAGTGAATGGGACCAAGATCACAAACAACAAAGTCCTTGTTTAAGCCATCAATTACCTCATCGACAACAACCATGGAGGAGCAAGTGACAATTATATCGTCAACATAGACGAGGAAGAAGACAGTAGCACGATGCCATATGAAGAGAGAGATGTTAGATTTATAGTTGACAAACCCTGTTTGAAGAAGATGACCATGGAGATGACTAAACCAAGTATGAGGTGCTTGTTTTAGTCTATAAAGAGATTTTTGAAGAAGATAAACATGATCAAGGTAGCAACAATCTGTGTAACCAAGAGGCTATGTCATGTAAACTTCTTTCAAAA